>JAESUZ010004372.1:0-281933 GCA_017311185.1 Proteles cristata cristata
CACAGCTTAATGCTTAGAGCAAATTATAAACCCAGTGTCTGATTCCTGAGTGCTGTCAGTGAGAGGATTTTTACGTGTCAGGCTAGAAGCATTCTCTGTTGGGTAGGAGCAGACAGCAGGAATCTGATCGATTCTTCTGACTCGTTCTTCAGATGTCTCCGGTGGTCCTTCTGAGTGGACCATACAGCAGCAAGCAAGAAGATTATGTAAACACAGGCCATTGTGGGAATTTCTCTGAGGTTTACCTCCATTTTCTAGCCTCAGTTTGCAGAGCTTCAGGAAAAAGGGCAGTTTTAGTTCTCAATGATTCCAAGCCAAGAGCATGAGAGAAAATTGGAAACCTTAGTTTGGAGAGGCATAGCCAGATTTTTGAGGAAGCAAGTAGAATTCAGGGTCCAGCCCAATTTTATAGCCAAACAAAAACATTCAGAGACGGCTCATTGGAACTAGAATCTGATATCCACAAACATGTGTTACTAAAACAATTGTTCTCTCTAAAATCACCCTCATTTCCATCATAGATCTTGAAATGCAGACTAATGGACTTGTTAAAAAATTCCAAATTTATGCAGATCGAACCAACAGCACATAAAAAGAATTATCCACCATGATTAAGTGGGATTCATTCCTGGGTTACAGGGGCTGGTTCAGTATTCTCAAATCAATCAATGTGATACATCACATCAACAAAAGAAAAGATAAAAACCATATGATCCTGTTGATAGATGCAGAAAAAGCATATGACAAAATATAGCATCCCTTTTTTTTTTTAATGTTTTATTTATTTCTAGGAGAGAGGAAGACAGCGTGAACAGGGGAGGGTCAGAGAGAGAGGGAGTCACAGACTGGAACAGGCTCCAGGCTCTGAGCTGGCAGTCAGCACAGAGCCCGACGCGGGGCTCGAACCCACGAACCGCGAGATCATGACCTAAGCGAAAGTCGGACGCTTAACCGACTAAGCCACCCAGGCGCCCCTATAGCATCCCTTCTTAATAAAGACCCTCGAGAAAGTCAGGATAGAAGGGACTTACTTAAACATCATAAAAGCCATCTATGAGAAGCCTTCAGCTAACATCATCCTTAATGGGGAAAAACTGAGAGCTTTCCCCCTGAGATCTGGAACACGACAGGGATGTCCACTCTCACCACTGTTGTTTAACATAGTGCTGGAAGTCCTAGCATCAGCCATCAGACACCAAAAGGAAATCAAAGGCATCAGAATTGGCAAAGAGGAAGTCAAACTTTCACTCTCCGCAGATGACATGATACTCTACATAGAAAACCTGACAGATTCCACCAGAAGCCTACTAGAACTGATCCAAGAATTCAGCCAAGTTGCAGGGTACAAAATCAACGTACAGAAATCGGTTGCATTTTTATACACCAACAATGAAGCAACAGAAAGAGAAATCAAGAAACTGATCCCATTCATAATTGCACAAAAAAACCCATAAAATACCTAGGAATAAACCTAACAAAAGATATAAGAGATCCGTATGATGAAAACTATAGAAAACTTATGAAGGAAATTGGAGAAGACACAAAGAAATGGAAAAACATTCCAGGCTCATGGATAGGAAGAATAAATATAGTTAAGATGTCATTACTACCCAAAGCAATCTACACATTCAATGCAATTCCAATCAAAACTGCACCAGCATACTTCTCAAAATTAGAATAAACTATCCTCAAATTTGTATGGAACCATAAAAGACCCCGAATAGCCAAAGTAATATTGAAGAAGAAAACCAAAACAGGAGGCATCGCCATCCCAGACTTCAACCTCTACTACAAAGCTGTCATCATCAAGACAGTATGGTATTGGCACAAAAACAGACACAGACCAATGCAATAAAATAGAGAACTCAGAATTGGACCTACAAATGTATGGCCAACTAGTTTTTTTTTTTTTTTTAATTAAAAAAAATTTTTTTTAATGTTTTATTTATTTCTGAGAAAGGGAGAGAGACACAGCGTGAGCAGGGGAGGATCAGAGAGGGAGATACAGAATCTGAAGCAGGCTCCAGGCTCTGAGAAAGCTGTCAGCACAGAACCCGACACGGGGCTCGAACCCACTAACTGTGAGATCATGACCTGAGCTGAAGTCTGACGCTTAACCGACTGAGCCACCCAGGCGCCCCGAAAGATTCTTTTTTTAAAAAAAAAATCTCTTTGTATAACTTTTTGGGTTAAATGTTCTCTTATTCTGGTTATCCAGTTCCATAACGTGCTTCCTTTTCCGCAGACTTTCCACAATATTAGTTGCGTTTTGCTTTTTAGCTATGTGTTATGTTTTAGATGACCATTTCAACTCATTGCATTTTAAGATATTGTAGAATATATCTCAACTATGAATCAGCCACATTTCCTTTGCCAGTAAAATGATGTATGTATTTGCATAATTACCCATAATACTTTGTGACTCCTCTTGTCTGTTTATTTTCTTCATCAGTGGTCAGTCTATGTTTTATCATGGCTGGGTGAGTAATTCTAATCGTAGGATGAATTTTACTATCTCTTTTTGGACAAATTTATATTCTCTTGTGAAAGAAACACTTTTATGAGTTGAAGGTTATTTTAGAAAATATTAGCTCTCCATATGAAGTTTAGGTATTACATTTTATCTTTAATTGTGGTCCTAGACAGAGAGCATAAAATCTACCATGTTAAGCATTTAAAAATTTTTATTTATTTTATTTTTTAAGCTTATTTTTGAGAGAAAAAGAGGAAGTGTACACGCGTGGCAGAGAGAAAGAAAAAGAGAATCCCAAGCAGGCTCTGCGCTGCTAGCGCCTGCTCAAACTCACAAACCATGAGATCGTGATCTGAGCTGAAACCAAGAGTCTGACGCTCATGACTGAGCCCCTGAGGTGCCCCACCGTGCTAACCATTTTTAACAGTAGACTCAAGTGTTTTCACATTGTTGTAAAACTGATTTCTGGAATGACTTCATCTTTAACCCTCAAACTCAATACCTGTGTTGAATAACCACTTCCTCACGTCCCTCTGCCCAAGTCCCTGGCTGTTACTGTCTCCCCCTCCCCTCTCCCCGCCAGAGGTTGACTACATTAGATTACTCTGGTAAATGGAATCCTGTACTATCTGGGTGGGGTGGGGTTTTTTTTAGTCTACTTATTTCACTTAACATAATGCCCTCAAGTTTTACCTATGTTGTATAATGGGGATAATACCTTATTCTTTGTTAAGACTGAACTTGGTTTTGGAGATATCTATAGATCCTTTGATTTCTTCTCCTTGTAAATTTAGAAGTATAGTGACTATGTTATATGATAATACTCTGTTTTCCATAGTGGTTGTGCCATTTGTATTTCTTTTTTTAATAAATATTTTTAAATTTTTATTTATTTTTGAGAGACAGAGAGTGTGAGCAGGGGAGGCGCAGATAGAAAGGGAGACACAGAATCTGAAGCAGGTTCCAGGCTCTGAGCTGTCAGCACAGAGCCCGATGTGGGGCTCGAACCCACGAGCCATGAGATCATGACCTGAGCTGAAGTTGGATGCTTAACTGACTGAGCCCCCGGGCGCCTCACGCCGTTTGTATTTCTTCCAGCAGTGTAGACTTCTTGTCCCAACCAACATTTGTTGATTATGTTGTTTGATCGTGGCACCCTAATAAGTGTGAAGTGGTTTTTACTGTGGTTTGATCTGTATTTATCTAATAATGAGTGATTTAGAGTGTCTTTCAAATGCTTGTCTATTTGTAATCTTGGTTTATGTCTTTTTTTTTTTTTTTAATTTTTTAATGTTTTTATTTATTTCTAGGAGAGAGAGAGACAGCGTGAGCAGGGAGGTCAGAGAGAGAGTCACAGACTCTGAAACAGGCTCAGGCTCTGAGCTGGCAGTCAGCACAGAGCCCGACGCGGGGCTCGAACCCACGAACCGCGAGATCATGACCTAAGCGAAAGTCGGACGCTTAACCGACTAAGCCACCCAGGCGCCCCTGTAATCTTGGTTTATGTCTATTGAATCTGTAGTCCATTGTTGAATTCTACTGTATTTTTCATGTTGCAAGCATTCCTTCTACATTCTGCGAGGTAACTTCTTATCCACTTGATGCTTTGCAAATGTCCTTCCTTTGTACAGGTCATCTTTTTGTTCCACAGATTGTGTCCTTAGACTTACTTTTTTTGAATTCTGTACATTTTAGTATATTATGTATTTTGTTTGTCTCAAGATGTTTTCTGATTGTCCTTTTGATTTTTTTTTTTAATCCATTGGTTATTCAGGAGTTTCTTAAACTTTTTTTTAAGTTTATTTATTTTTGAGAGATAGTATGACCCAAGCAGAGAGAGAGAGAGAGAGAGAGAGAATCCCAGGCAGGCCCAAGCAGAGCCCAGTAGGAGGTTCAAATTCACATACAGTGAGATCAAGACCTGAGTCAAAATCAAGTGTCTGATTAGCTTACCTGACTGAGCCATCCAGGCACCGTGGGAGTTTCTTAAATTTACCAAGTTTTTTTTCTTTTCAATGTTTATTTATGTTTGAGAGGCAGAGAGAGACAGAGCACAAGCAAGGGAGGGGCAGAGATAGAGGGAGACACAGAACCAAAAGCAGGCTCCAGGCTCTGAGCTGTCAGCACAGAGCCTGATGTAGGGCTTGAACCCATGGACCTTGAGATCATGACCTGAGCTGAAGTCGGATGCTCAACCGACTGAGCCCCCCGACACCCCTTAAATTTGCTAAGTTTTGTAGAGGAATAGTTGTCTATACTAGAGAATGTTCCATGCACCCTTGAGACAGATGTGTATCCTGCTCTTCCTTGACATATATGTCTGTTACGTGCAGTTAGTATGTAATGCTATTTGTGTGGTTTCATGTGAATTCCTATGTGGTTTTTGATCCAGTTAAGTTGGGGTATTGACCTCTGCTACTATTAAGATGCTGTTCCTTTTTTGCTTCAATTCTGTCCCGTGTGTTTCTCATATATATGGGAGCCCTGACGTTAGGCGCACACGTAATTATAATGTCCTGGTGATTTCATGTGTTTATATAATATCCTTCCCTTTCTGTCGTGACTGTTTTTGACACTTCATGTGTACTTGTCTGACATTAGTATGGCTACCTGTGGCCATGTGTGGCTCCCATTTGCATGGGATATCGTTTTGCATACTTCTACTTACATCCTATTTGTGTTCCTGGAACTAATGTGTGTCTCTTGTGGACAAGGGCTTGTTTGAATGTGGTTTTTATGTACTCAGCCAGTTTATGTCTCTGGGGGAGCTTAATCCATTTGCTGTCAAAGTAATTACTGAAAGTGAAGGACTACTATTACCATTTTAAAATAATGTCTATTCTTATGATTATTTTATCCCACTTTTCTTCTCTTACTGTGTTCCCTTATGTTTCTTTGATCTTTGCAATGACATACTTCATTGCCATTCTCATTTTGTTTTTGTGTCTTCCTTTTTGTGTCTTCTGTAAATGTTCTCATTGCGGGTACCATGGAGGTTACTTAAAACCTCGTAAGAGTATAACTGTTCATTTTAGAGACAGCTCAAGTGAGTGAGCATGAGAGAGAAGGAGGGAAAGAGAGAGAGAGACAGAGAGAGAGAGAGAGAGACAGAAAGAGAGACTCCTAGGAGGGATGTGGGGGTGGGGAGAGAGAGGGAGAGAACCATGGCTCATGTTACCCCAAATGGGGCTCATGTTCATCTGAGGTGGGGCTCAAGGTCACCAGATGTGGGATTCACACTCAAAAACTGTGAGATCATGGGGCGCCTGGGTGGCTCAGTCAGTTAAGTGTCCGGCTACGGCTCAGGTCATGATCTCGCAGTTCATGGGTTTGAGCCCCGCGTCGGGATCTGTGCTGACTGCCAGCTCAGAGCCTGGCGCCTGCTTCAGATTCTGTGTCTCCCTCTCTCTCTGACCCTTTCCTGTTCACGCTGTCTCTCTCTCTCTCTCTCTCAGAAATAAATAAATAAAACATTAAAAAAAAAAAACCCAAACTGTGAGATCATGACCTTGAGCCGTAGTCAGATGTTTAACCACTGAGCCACCCAGGCGCCCTATTGATTTTTAAAGTTTATTTATTGTGAGAGAAGGAGACAGCACGTGGTGGGGGGGGGGCGGTGGGAGATGGGGGAGTGGGAGGGGAGCATAGAGAAAGGGAGAGAGAGAATCCCCGGCAGGCTCCGAGCTGTCAGTGCGGACACCATCACAGATAGTGTTATGTGTGTACCTGATGCAGAGTTTGAACCGTGAAATCATGACCTAAGCCAAAATCAGGAGTTGGACACTTAACCAACTTGGCTCGGTTGGTTGGAGCCCAGGCGCCCCAAGAGTGTAACAAACCATTTGAAGCTGGTATTTTCAGTTGCATGCAAGATTTCCTACTTAGGGCCACAACGCCTGCATGCACTGTATGTCAGCAACATCCCTCATTCTACCCTTTATGTTGTGTACTCTGTAACTTAGATTTATGATTTTTTTTTAATTTTTTTTTAATTTTTATTTATTTCTAGGAGAGAGAGAGAGCGAGACAGCGTGAGCAGGGGAGGGTCAGAGAGAGAAGGAGTCACAGACTGAAACAGGCTCCAGGCTCTGAGCTGGCAGTCAGCACAGAGCCCGATGCGGGGCTCGAACCCACGAACCGCGAGATCATGACCTAAGCGAAAGTCGGACGCTTAACCGACTAAGCCACCCAGGCGCCCCTTAGATTTATGATTTTTATGCTTTGGTTAAGAACAATTTTTGTAGCAGAAATAACGTTGATTTGTGCTACCTCATTACAGTCCTTTGGGTTTGTGTATTTGTGTCAGTATTTACATTTACCAGAGAACTCTGTATTTCCATGTGGTTTTAGTGTTTAGAATTCTTTTACTTCAAGTAGAAGAAACCCTTTCACATTTCTTGTAGGACAAATCTAGTGATAAATTTCCAGGGTTTTTACCTGAGAATGCCTTCTTTCCTTTATATTAGAAGAATAATTTTGCCAGGTAGGGTATTCTTGGATGCCATGTTATATTTCTGCACTTGAATACATTATCCCATGCACCTCTGTTAGGTATGCTCCGAGCCCCACTAATAATCTGATAGGAGCTCTCTTGTACACAGTGAATTGCTTTTGTCATGCTGTTTAAAGATTCTCTATTCACCTGTGCTTTTAGGTAGGTTAATTAATTATGTGCCACTGTGCTCATGTCTTGACATTTATCCTACTTTGAATTCACTAAGTTACTTGAATTTGTCTCTCTCTTCCCATAAATGTGGACAGTAGAAGCCATTAGTTCTTCATGTAAGTTTTCTTCTCCATTTCATTCTTTTTATGGGGATCCCCTTAATATGTAAATTGCTCCCACGTTCGTGTCCTGTGAGTCCCTTAAACTGTCCTTTTCCATATTTTCATTATTCCTGTCAGTGGATAATTTAAAACAAGCAGCCTTTAAGATGTCTGATTCTTTTTTCTTGGTGAATATTGCTGCTGCCCCTGTAGTGTATTTTTATTTTTTTTAATTTTTATTATTTTTAATGTTTATTTACTTTTGAGTGAGCGAGAGACACAGACAGACCATGCGTGGGGGAGGGGCAGAGAGAGAGGGAGACACAGAATCCGAAGTAGGCTTCAGGCTGTGAGTTGTCAGCACAAAACCATGATGAGGGGCTAGAGCTCATGAACTGTGAGCTCATGACCTGAGCTGAAGTTGGACACTAAACCAACTTGAGCCACCCAGGTACCCCTGTAGTGTATTTTTAAATTCAGTCACTGAACTCTCCAGCTCTCAATTTCTTTTTAGTTGTTTTCTTATACTTTGTTTGGATTTTCATATTGGTCATGAGTAGTTTTCCATATATCATTTGTTTACCTATTTGTTTTCTCATTTTTCTCCATGAGCATCTTTATGATTATTATTTTGAATTTTTTGGTCAGATAATTAATATTCTCTAGTGCCACTTTTGAGTTATAATTTTGGTCTGTTTTTAATTTTTTAAAATATTTATATATTTTTGAGAGAGCACGAATGGGGTGGGGGAGGAGAATGGTGCAGAGAGAGAGGGAGACACAGAATCCGAAGCAGGCTCCAGGCTCTAGGCTCTGAGCTATCATCACAGAGCCGAACACGTGGTTTGAACTCATGAACCGTGAGATCATGACCTGAGCTGAAGTCGGACACCCCACCGACTGAGCCACCCGGGTGCCCCTATTTTTGGTATTTTGTTTGGGACACACTTTTCTATTTCTTTGTGTGCCTTGTGATCTTTTGCTGAGATTTGGGAATTCAGAAGTCCTCCGGTCCCCAGCTCTATGGACTTGTTCCGTACTGCAGGACAAAGATAACAGTCAGCTACGATAGTAATCCTGGGGACTGTCAGACATAATCTGGGGGTGTGTAATGTCTGTGTTTTTGTAATATCCCAGTTAAAAAAGGCTTTGTTGTTTCTTCTTTAGAGCCATGATACATTACTGTCCCTGGTGTTTGTCTGCAGCTATAGGGTCCCTCCAGTGTTTGAATAAATACTCAGTTTTATTCTGAACAACCACCACAATGCATCCGTCTGCCCTCAGTGGGATCCTATGGGTTTGACTTTTTCTGAGTCATTTATTGCACTTAAAATAATGTTTTCAAGGTTTATCCTAGTTGTATCGTGTCACACAATCTATTTCTTTTCCAAAGATGGCAAGGATTCATGGTATGCATATGCTACATTAAACAAATATTTATCTGAGAGAGAAAAAAAGAGGGGGGATGGGCATAGAGAGGAGAGGATCCTAAGCAGGCTCCAAGCTATCAGTGGATTGCCGATGTGGGGTTTGAACTCCTGAGCCATGAGATCATGACCTGAACCAAAGTCAGACTGAGCCACCCGGGTGCCCCTGCATATTAGAATTTTTTTTTTTAATAGTTTATTTATTTTTGAGACAGAACATGAGCGGAGGAGGGGCAGAGAGAGAGAGAGGGAGACACAAAATCGAAGCAGGCTCTAGGCTTTGAGCTGTCATCACAGAGCCTGATGCAGGGCTCGAACCCATGAACCATGAGATCATGACTTGAGCCGAAGTCGGACACTCAACCGCCTGAGCCACCCAGGTGCCCCTAGAGTTGTTAAGTATACTCATCTGAGAGTGGTAAGAGCAACGACTTTCCTTTGTGTTACTTGATGCCCTGTAGCTACATCTTCTGCTGACCCCCAGGCCTTCCTGCCAAAGCCACGCATAGAAACTTCTTTGCAGACCCTCAGTGGGAGGACATTCACGTGGTAGTGGCCTTGAAAATTTTCACTTAATGATAGACTAGGATGGTGACCAAGACAGTGAAGGGCAGAGGGATTTTGTGAAGGACAGAGGGATTTTGTGAAGGACGTATCCAAACCGAGACAGTTGCCCGTAATGAGAATCTTCTTGCCAAACGTGAAGGACATAAACGTTTTGGGAACATTTCCCTTCTTAAGTCGGCTGCTCTTCCAAACAAGTGTGCTGCTGCAAGAGAACACTCAGACCAAATATCCGAACGTTCAAATTCATGGAAGGAAAAGTTGGGAAATGTGGAAGAGCACCCAGTGCATGCTGAAAATAACTCTTTGGACCATTTTGAAAATAGATTTGGGTTAACCTCTCAAGTCAAATATTGCTGAACATCATAAAATGCTAAGTGGAATCCGTTTGAGAGGCCCTTCAGTGAGGGTTCTTCAGTCTTTCACCAACAAGTAATCCCTCCTCGTTCAGAAATCGATAAACTTTAGGGGCGCCTGGGTGTCTCAGCTGGTTAAACGTCATGATCTCGTGGTTTGTGAGTTCAGGCCCGGTGTTGGGTCCTCTGCTGTCCATGTGGAGCCCCCTTCAGATCCTCTGTCTCCTTCTCTCTCTGCCCCTTCTCTGCTTCCTCTCTGTCTCAAAAATAAATAAACTTAAACAAAATCTATAAACATCATAAATGGGATTATCTTGAACCATTCATCATTGCTCAGTGAGCGTCAGAGAATCAATCATCATGAAGAACTTCACTTGTGTAGTAAAATTAGAACTTTAGTGAGTGATGTGGGAAACCAAGGCAACTGAAAAATTAAATTTCCTTACTGCCTACGGCCCACTGAAACAGGCTGAGCCACCTGGCTCTGGGAGCTCAGCTTCCTGGATGTTGACACTTTGCTGGGGCAAAAGGGGACTCTTAGCTTAACATCCCGACCCCCCAGGATCCTGTGAGTCTACTTTAACATATAAAAATTCCGTTGGAAACTTCTTTTCTCTCTAACCTCGTAAGATATACATTGGCAATTGTACTCCAAGCTCTGAAGGGTCTCGTGACTGAGTTTTTACTAAGCAGTGGTAAATGACCTTTTCCTACACAAAAGCTAATGCCCTCAAAGTCCTAGAAACCTTGCTTCCAAAATTTCTTAGAGACTTAGGCTGTCCCTAACCTACCTCCCAACCTGAAGGTATATAATCAGTCACCCGTCAAAGCCCCAGTACAGCTCTCTGCCCACGCGTCCTTTCCCCATGCTTCAGTAAAATCACCTTTTTGCACCAAAGTCATCTCAAGAATTCTTCTAACGTGGGTTGAGCCTTCTTGTCTGGACTCTGAACCTTGGTGCAAACTTGATGAGTATTATTTTCTCTTCCTTTGCTCTCATTTCAGGGGCTTTTTGAGTAGCATGGTCTTATTAGAACACTTTCCTGTTGATGCCCAGGCTGCAGTCTTCCAGCCTGTGGCTGCCCTACAGAGAGGAAAAAGCCTGCCTTTTGGCTGGAAGTTAGTACCCTGGCCGAGATGGTAATAAGATCCAGAAACTTGAAGGCTTCTCTTGTATTCCTGTCCTTATACCAAGCTGTCTGACTTGGGCATGGGACCCGCCACCTAAGTGACTAGTATGGCTGCCAATCTTAAGACTTCCGTGTGAGGTTTCCTCCCTATTGGTCTGATGTGATCCCATCCACATCCCCGTTCTAGCCCCTTCTAGCCGCAGGACCTCCACTGTACCCGATTGAGTTAAATCCCAACGGGGGGTCATTTCCTAGAGAAGTTGCTTGTAAAGCCTACATGTGATGGAATGTTGCTTAGACCACAATGGATTTCTGTCTTTACTGTTTTCCGTCAGTGTCGTTTACTAACTGCTTAGACTACAGAATTGACTAATTTCCCCTTGTAAAACTTGTAGTGTTTTTTGTGGGTTAAAAAACAGCACAACCTTCACAGCAAGGCAATAGTGCAGCCTTCACTGGAAGGCTTGGCCACCGTAAGCCATGGTATTTCAGTTCGTTCACCAGGCACCCATCTGTAGCCTAGGATGCAGTGGGGAATGCGGGGGTGGGGGGGTGCATTAGCATCCTTCCTACGGGACCTTTATGACAGGCAGTGTTCAGTAGCGATTTTGGGTCTAGGGACACCTCCGGTTGCTTTTGACCCCAGGAGTTGGGCAGAACTTTTGGTAATGGACCTTCTGTCTTCAGTTCCCAAGGACTCATCTTTGGACTGCCTTTTAACCTACTGGAAACCATTTAGATTGCAAAATTTAGGAAAGAACTGATCTGTAACACTGTATGGCTTCAGTAGGATCTGTCAGATTTCTTCTGTAGGAAACCGGGGAAATGGACAGAGGTTCTCTAGGTTCAGGCCTTCAAGGCTCTAAAGAAGGACCTGGAACCAAGGGCCTGTTGGAGAACGTTTTTGGTCAGTAGCCACACCAGCAAACTCCCTCCTGACATATTAGATGATGATTAACTAAGTAGGCCTCCTCCTAATAGAACTCACTTTGCTGGAGGAAACACAGGCCATCCCTAGTGAAGGGGACACTGACCCTTTTCACTGTTTCTCCTCCTAACAGACCCAGGTTACTCTTGCTGTATGTGGGGGGTGGCTTCTCTCTCATTCATTTCCCAGGGTAATGGCTACAATTGGAGCCAAGCGTGGTTAGTCTACCTCAAGATGGGGACTTCAAGGACTATCCCCAAGTAGCCTTCTCGTTTGTCCGAGGTGATGAGGTTTAGAACCTTCTTTCTCTGCTTTCTGGTAGCACTTCCTTCTGCCTCTTCTGCCTCCCCCTCCCCTCTTCTTGGTAATGAACCTTCTCTTTTCTTCAGTTCCCAGGGACATTCCCTTGGAATGCCATTTCACCCACTGGAGACAATTTAGACTGCAAAATTTAGGAAGGGATTGATCTGTAACTTTGCACAGCCTCAGTAGGATTTATCAGTTAGATGTCTTATGCAGGAAATAGGGTACATGGACAGAGATACCCGAGGTCCAGGCCTTCAGGGCTCTAAGTCAGGATCCGGGCGTGAGGGGCTCTGGCAGAATGCCTCTGGTCAGTAACAGGCCAGTAAACTCCCTCCTGACATATTGGAGGATAATTGCCTAAACAGGCCTCCTCTGAATAAACCCGGGTTGCTGGACAAAACACAGGCCATCCCTAATGAAAGGGACACTGGCTTTCACTGTCCCTCCTAATAGATGTGGTGGCTTCTCCTCCGTTCATTTTCCAGGCTAATGGCTATAATTAGAGCCAGTTTTGTTTGGTAAGTCTACCTCTGGATGGGGACTTTAAGAAATATTCCCAAGGAGCTCCCCAAATTCCTTTTGTTTTGGGGGAAATTCCCTGTCTTCTCCAGCCTGACATGGGTGGCATATTTCCATTTGGGTAGAAAAAACATAGCTCATCTGTCCAATCAGCTGAGGTTTAGAACTGGGAACTCTCTTTCTCTGCCTTCGGACAGCACCTCGCCTCTAAGTGGTTTTTATACCATCCTCAGTGCCTCTGGCACCAATCACTTCTCCTCCTACTCTGGCTGTCAAAGAGCCAAGAGTAAGTACCCCTTTGGACCACCCATTTCAGATTTTCCCAGCAGTGTCCTAGGTAAACATTGACAATGGGGAACAAATTGATTTTTTTAAATGTTTATTTATTTTTGAGAGAGAGAGAGAAAGGGAGACCAAGCACCAGCAGGGGAGGGGCAGAGAGAGAGGGAGACACAGAATCCGAAGCAGGCTCCCACGCTCTGAGGTGTCAGCACAGAGCCCGATGAGGGGCTTGAACCCATAAACTGTGAGATCGGAACCTGAGCGGAAGTCGGGTGCTTAACCAACCGAGCCACCCAGGTGCCCCTAAATCGATTGTTTTTTTGTGGACCAAGGCGGAACATAATTCTCTATTCAAACTAACTTAAGTTTGTTGGTTTAATTAAAATACACGTGTCTAAATTTAGGGTTCAGCATTAACTATGAAACTGTATTCCACCAATATTTACTATAGGTCAAATAAGCTCCTGTTCACTGTTGCAATATGTAGCAAAATGATGACTTAAAATGTTGGTTAACTTTGTCTCAAAGATTTCATGGGTAATTGTTGAAATAGCTTTCAAAGATTTTGGTGATCTGAGACTTGAAAGCTTTCCTTGGATGATAAATGGAATTGAATTCACGGACCTGTATGTATTTTCCAAATAGGATAAAGTGCTAAAGCATTGGTTACTAAACATAAGGTGTGTCTACTGTTGACTTCTTACTGCTGAGAAACTAAGGATATTTAGGTCTGTTGGTAAACATGCTTTCTGCTTGATTGATTCATGAATTTGCCATCTAAAGAAATCTCGTGTAACATTCCACAGTTGGTTACTACTTAGTTCCCATTGGAGACTAAAGTTCCTGAGAATGTTAAATTCTGCTAAATGCAATTAAGACTGATGGAAATAAAGGAGGCAACTCTATGTAGAAAAGTAGAAGATGTGTCAGAAAGATGTAAGGAATGAAAAATTCATTTTTGTTGAAGATAATTTTGTCCTGGTTATTTGGATAGCAATGGCTTGGGACAAAATCTGAATGCAAAGGAAAGTTGTAGAAGGTTTGTGAAGGGAAATCTTTGGAAAGGAATTTTATGTGTGGTCAGGATGGACTAGGGTTGAAAGGAATAGATATGTAAAAGCCACATTCTGGGGTACCTGGGTGGCTCAGTCTCAGTTGAGTGGCTAACTTTGGGTCAAGTCATGATCTCGCAGTTCCTAGGTTCGAGCCCCGCGTCAGGCTCTGTGCTGACAGCTGGGAACCTGGAGCCTGCTTCAGATTCTGTGTCTCCTCTCTCTGCCCCTCCCCTACTCATGCTCTGTCTCCCTCTCTCTCTCAAAATAAATAAACATTAGAATAAAATAAAAAGCACGTTCTGCTTACTCTCTTGTTAAAAAGACAGAGTTTCCCCGAATTGTTGATTTCTTGGTAAGAAAATGTAAACAAAATGTTTTTCTTTTTTCTTTGTCAGCCCAGAAAAACCAGTTTCTGTGTTTTGACTTTATCAGGCCTTTGATGATCCCTGATCCTATTTAGGCAGTGCTTTAAAACTTTCTAAGGTCTTAACAAACTTCCCCAAGATTTAAATCTTCAAGGGAGTCTTTTTGACTAATTAGTCTTGTTTAGTTGTATGTTGTAGTTTGTGTAAGGTCATCATGACTGATGTGCAGATTAAGGAAGTGTTTGTCCTGTCCACAGAAATCACTGACTTTCCCTGTCATCTGCATTACAATGAACTCTCAGATTGTTAATGATGTCAGTTTCTGAGTCCTTGTCATTTTAATTGTTCTGATGCTCTTACAGAACCTGCTTTATCTTTAAGGGGATTCATAAAAAGGACTTTTAGGACAAATATATATCTTGAAGATCATAAAACTCAAATGGGTAAGAATTTCCATAGCTAAAAAGGTTACATTCAAACTAAAGAAGAATTCGTAACATGGGACAAAAGGAACTAAAAAAGATGATTATAGTTTTTATGACTCTTCTTTGAAACATTGCTGGTTCTCTAATGTTTGCTCTTCCAGGTTAAGGAAACGTTCTCTTAAATTACCTGTAACTGACAAAAATATGATAAAATATTCCTTTGTGGGAAAAATGAAGCATTTAACTTTTCTCTCTACGTGAGCCCTCTGAAATTCAGAAAGTCTCAGTGATTGCTTTCTTCCTTGGCAATCATAGTTATTTGTAGACATCCCATAAGAATCTATTCTCGCAACAGGGCACCATTGGCTATTTTACCAAGGCTTTGACTGGAATGTCATGTTTGAGAGAGACATGCATAGACTCAGATATGACAAGACAGCTTTAAGGAATTGACATTGACTTTATGAAACATGGAGCCAATGGTGCCCCTTGGAGATGTTGGCCTGGTACATTTTTACAAAGTTCCCAGCAGCCTCACCAGGTGCGTAAAGAATGTCACTTCCTGGTGGGTGCGGGAACCTGAAGATATCTTGGGGACCTTGTGAAGAGGAATTTGCCCAATTCCACAGGTATCGCAGGCCTGTCTGATGGGAAGTACTTGGCTTGGCTTCTGGACTAGAGAGGCTACTAAAAGATCAATCTATATTCCTCATGAAAAGTTCAAGTAAAGCAAATAAAAAAAAATTTTTTTTTTAATTTTTAACATTTTTATTTATTATTTAGAGACAGAGAGAGACAGAGCATGAGCAGGGAAGGGGAAGAGAGAGAGGCAGACACAGAATCCCAAGCAGGTCCCCAGGCTCGGAGCTGTCAGCACAGAGCCCAATGCAGGGCTCAAACTCAAAAACTGTGTGATCATGACCTGAGCCAAAGTTGTATGCTTAACTGACTGAGCTACACAGGCGCCTCTAAGTAAAGCAAATTCTCAAAGATCTATATGGTTAATTGACCATTCTTACTGAGCTGAGGTAAATAATAGGCCAAGTTTGTTAAAATTGGACTTGTTTTTCAATCTAATTAGTCCTCATTTGGCTCTCTCTCATAATAAGTGTGATTATGGAGAGAAAAAAATATGTGTTAATAACACATCTTTACGATGTTCAGTTCTGGTTCTGATTGTTCGTTGTTTGCCCATGCCCAACAATGTGAAGTGAACTTCAGAGAAATTGACACAATAGCTCATGTATAGACAGTCTTCATGCCTTTAATTCTCTGGGGAAAACAGGATCCCGTGGATGTATGAATATGTAAACAGCTGGAAAATGGGATGGATTCTCCAATAATTATGTCACTCAGTTATCACCTTGTTCTATTCTGTGTGGCTGGAATGATAAAATTTCTCCTTAAAAGCCAGAGCGTACCCCACTCCACGGGGTTAACTATGGACTTGTGGACATAATGGACGACCCCACTTTCCTTAGGATTGGATTGGGTGGTGCACTTGGGGATGCCCTTATCTCCTGAGACAAGTCTTCTCCCACTTGCCAGTGATTCTTCATAATTAGGATATTGGTAAGGCTAGGCCTCCAACAAAGAGGGCTTCCTGATGGTTTTATTCCTCAGTCCTATTTGTCCCAGGAACTACCTCTGTTGATGTACAGTTCCAAATAGAGGCTTTATCCAAGCACACAACAGCCCTCCTGGTAGAAGAAGCCTCAAAACTTACTATAGGACAGTCCGTGACAGTAATGACTCCACATCAGGGCCAGTGTTGCAGAGACCAAAGGCCACCAGTGGATGATGGGAGGTCAACTTATTAAATACCAGGCTGTGTTCTTAGATACACCTCAAGTAATACTTAACACCTGTCATACTTCATTTTTTTTTTTAATGTTTATTTTTGAGAGAGAGTGCACATGCAGATGTGGCAGATGTGGGTGGGGGAGGGGCAGAGAGAGAGGGGAACAGAGGATCTAAAGTGGGCTCTGTGTTGAAGGCAACAAGCCTGATGTGGGTTCAGACTCATGAGCCATGAGATCATGACATGAGCTGAAGTTGGACTGTCAACCAACTCAGCCATCCAGAGTCCCCAAAACTTGTCAAAGTTTAAACCCAGCTACCTTTATACCTGTGCCTCACTGTCATACTTCCGTGTTAGAGCAAGACTGCTCAGAGGTCATTGATCTCGTTTAGCCAATCAGACTTAAAAGACCCCCTAATTGAAAATGCAGATGACAGTTGGTTTACTGATGGCAGAAATTAAAAAAATTTTTTTTTCAATATTTATTTATTTGTGAAGGAGAGAGATACAGAGTGTGAGCAAGGGAGGGGTAGAGAGAGAGAGGGAGACACAGAATCTGAAGCAGGCTCCGGGCTCCGAGCTCCGAGGTGTCAGCACAGAGCCCGACACGGGGCTCAAACTCACAAGCTGAGATCATGACCTGGGCTGAAGTCAGACACTTAACCGACTGAGCCACCCAGGCGCCCCTGCAGAAGTTTCATGGAAGAAAAAGATATAGGAAAAGCTGAGGAGGCTATAGTCCGTCTGACTCAGGCTCTTGAGGCCAGAGCCCTCCCAGCAAATACATCTGCCCAAAAAGCAGAGTTAATAGCGCTCGTTTGTGCTTTAAAATTGGCAAAGAGCCTCAAAATTACCTCCTCCACAGAGCAGTTTGAAAGAAAAGGGGATTTATAATCAAGGCAGAATAACTCCTCAATCAAATATGGGCCCTATAAGATTACTTTTCTTGAGGCTGTACATCCACTGAAGAGATGGCTATCATTCACCTCAAAGGACAGCAAAAAGATATGTCCTTAGGATATAAAGGAAACAATTTGGCAGGCTGTGCAGGCAAGCAGGCAGCGCAAAATAAACAAATACTAAGTCTTACACCAGTCTAACTCCAATAAAGTCCATGGCGCCAGTCTATTCCGACCAAGACATTCACATAGCCCAGGGACAAGTATATTAAAAATGCACAGGACTGGCTTGTTAATAATGATGGAAAATCTTTATCCCCCACCCTCCACCAAATAGCCAGTGGAAGGTAATATGGGGTTTACACCAGGCTACTCGTTTGAATACAAAGGCCATTGAAGTGACAAAAACCTTGCTAGGAGAAATTGTCCCTAGATTTGGGTGGCTTTGGTCCCCACAAAATGACATCAGAGCATCCTTTTTAGTTACAAATAACTCAGCAAACAACTCGTGCCTTAAAATATTAATTACTGTTTACATTTGCCCTGGAATCCTCAGTGTTCTGGAAAGGTGGCCCTCCAAAACCAAATGGCCCTTGATATCCTGACTCCTCCTCCAAGAAGGCCTGGAATTAGATGACTAGACCCAGTGTTTATGTGGCTCTAACTTGTGGCCATGGCTTCACCCAGGCTGGACAGGCCAGTGTACTTTGGGTTTTGCCTGGATGCATGGACCATTAACAACCCAGCCAACCTTCTAAGTTTAAAACAACGGTGGACATGCTCTGTGTTTCATCAGTATGACCACCATCTTTGTTCCCTCTTTGAGACTGGAGGATCTTGTTTGGTACAAGAAAATAAGTATGTGGTCAAAGCCTTAAATGACACTCAAAATAGCATTTCTCTGTTAAATACCGAAGGGACACAAATTCATAAGACAGTTTTACAAAGTAAAATGGCATTAGATGTTTTCACTGCTGCAGAAATGGGGGCGTGTGCTATTATAAAGACAGCGTGCTGTGAATACATGCCAGATTACTACGGAAATATTTCTGGTGTCCTAATGGATATGAATTCTCAAATTGGTGCTTTAAATGATTCCTTTCTTTCCTTTAATGATTGGTCAAACTCTTGGACTTGAGGACTTATGGCAACTCTCAAAGGACTCTTTTTTGAGCTGCTTTTTCTTTTTGGTATTCTAATCATGTCTTGTTGATTTCTCCATGTGTCTCCACCTGGTGCCCAGACTCCTTCACCCCCATAACTTCAATCTGACAAATGATCCTTTCTACTAGGGAAGGTCCATACATGTGGTCTCCCTTGGACTCAACAAAGTCCCCAACTGACCAGTTTGACCCATAGGAAAGGACATCTCTATGCCCCTCATTCAGTAGGAAGAAGCTACAGAAGATGAGACCTTCTACCCTCATCTAACTTAAAAATGGTTCAGGGGGGAAAAGGGGAGCAAATGAAGAGAATTGAAAAAATTTCTTAACTGCCTACAGCCCCTTGACAAGTCCTTGAAACAGACAGAGTGACATTATTCTATGAGCTCAGCTGCCTTGATTGATGTGGACACTTTGCTGGGGCAAAAGGGAATCATAGCTTAACATTATCCCAACCCCCCACCCCATATCCTGTAAATCTACTTTAACATATAAAAATTCCTTTGGAAACATTCTTTCTCTCTTCTTCCCACCCCAAGATGTATGTTGGCAATCATTCTCCAAGCTTATGGCCCCTGATACATATCTGAAGGGTCTTATGACTGGGTTTTTACTAAACAGTAGTAAGTGACCTTTTCCTAACAGCAGCCAGCTCCCTCAAGGTCCTGGAAATCTTGCTCTCAAAATTCCTTAGAGACTTCCACTTCCCCGACCTCCTCCCAATCTGAATGTATATAATCAGTCACCCATCACAACCCCAGGGGCCTGTCTCTGTGCTTTAATAAAAACAACTCTTTGCACCAAAGACAACTCAAGATTTCTTTCTTGGCCACTGGCTCGCACCGTAACACTTCAAACCACATCAGTGAGGACTCAAACCTAAAACGGTACCAGGGTCTTTATAAATGGAAAGAGACCAAATCAGTTGGAGAGAGATTGGATCAATGCTGTTTATCTGAGAAAAAGTTTAACCAGAGCTCTAATTTTTTTTTAAGTTTTATCTATTTTGAAAGAGAGATCACAAGTGACAGAGGGGCAGAGAGAGAATCTGCATTACTAGAGTTCTGCGTTCCTAGTGGAGAACCTGATCGGAGGTTCGAACCCATAAACCATGAGATCGTGACCTGAGCCGAAGTTAGATACCTAACCTACTAAGCCACCCAGGCGCCCCTAAAGATGTTAAGTAATCCCTACATCCAGCGTAGGGCTCAAACTCACAACCCCGAGATCCAGAGTTGTGTGCTCTGCTGACTGAACCAGCCAGGTGCCTCTTTTTCTTCATAATTTAAATGAATCGCTGAATGTTACCGAGGACCAGATGCTGTTGAGTAACTGATTACTGAACTCTCTCATGCCTAGATTAGTGACAGTGGACAGTAAATGGGGTACTGGATGGTGGAAATACCATGGACATGTCTTTAAAATGTCACATGGCAGGGGCGCCTGGGTGGCTTAGTCGGTTAAGCGTCTGGCCTTCTCTTGGGTCATGATCTCGCGGTTCATGGGTTCGAGCCCTGCGTCGGGCTCTGTGCTGACTGCCAGCTCGGAGCCTGGAGCCTGTTTCAGTCTGTGACTCCCTGTCTCTCTGACCCTCCCCTGCTCACGCTGTCTCTCTCTCTCTCCCCTAGAAATAAATAAAAACATTAAAAAAAAAGTCACGTGGCAGAGATGGGGAAGCCTCTTGGACACTGTAATAGGCAGGGTCAGCAAGGCGTGTGCTGTGGTTCCACAAAGCACCGGTGCACCAGGTGTATAACCCAGCACAGGTTTAACTCACTGTAGATGGATGACCTTCCAGTGATGCCGACGTTGCTGGCAGGTGTCTCCCTCTCTCCCCCGCAGCCCCTTGCTTAGTGCAGTCTCATGATCTGGGCTCTGTGCCAGGTACTGATTAGTTGAGGAGCTCGCAGTGAGCATTTCTGCTTAGTCAGAGGCAACAAGCATTTCAGCTTCAAACAGTGCACCCACTCTTGGGCCGGAAATCTCCATGTCCTTCACAGCTCTTGCTGTCCTTAACACATACTGTGTATGGAGTGGAAATAATTTCTATCCATTGTTGAAACCAATATTATGATGGTGGTGGGTAGCAGGTGATGCTCACGTTTGACATTAATAGAATGAAAATATAATATCATTTTGTAGCTGCTAGTTTCTGTTCAGCTATCCAAGAAAAGAGTAACACTTGTATTAAATAAGAAAGAGAGGGCACAATTGAGTGGGATGCAGGGGTAGGGAGAGAGAGAAGTGGGACTCCTCCTGAGTGGGGCTCATCCAATGTGGGGCGGAGCTCACCCAGTGCAGGAGTCAAACACACGAACAGTGGGATGATGACCTGAACTGGTGTCAGATATTTGACTGACTGACCCATCAGGCATCCCTGGGCTTATCCTTGATCTTTCATGGCCTCAGTGTGATTAGCCCACCACTAGGCATCAAACTGTATTTCATGCATTAAGAAGGAATAAGGAAAGAGTCTGACAGTACATACAAATTTTGATTTAAAGTCATTTCTCATAAATTTAGGGAAGTCCTGCTTCTGTAGACACTTACCCATCTTATTAACCAGAGCTCCCCTGTAGCCACTCTAAGGAAGATCGTCTTTAGCACAAGTGGACACATAAACTTGTCTTTGAAAATGACCATTATGTCTCCAGTGTGTCCCAGGATGTGACACAATGGCCATCACCCTTGGCACTGAAACCAGGTATTAAAAAAGGACAATTACATTTAGAATATGCTAAACCCAGATGGAAAAGAATTTCATCATGTATGTAGATAGCTTGCTGATTCTTTATAGATGGGCTTGAAGAGATGTTCAGCCCTGCACTGTAAGTTATTTAGGACTTTAGGGAAAACGTTGTTGGTGAGAAATAATTTTCGTTTACCATTCAAGGTTCTTTTAGTTGGTCTAAGGAGCAAATTGACGGAGACCAATCACAGGAGACAGAAATCTGAAAAGTTTAATTACATGCACAGTAAAGGAATTGAAACCCATAGACATGACCAGTGCAAATCGTTTTTATACTTTGTAGAGAAAGAGACCATAAATGTATGGACTTGAGAGCATAAAGGAAACCACTGTTTGGGCTTTCAGTTAGTAAGGAATTCTAAATGGAATTTGTGTAGTGGCAGTAAACGAGGGAAAAGTAACAAGGTTTGTTCCTGTAGACCTCAGCTCTTCTCTGTCGGTGGTGTCAGAATGTCTCTTTACCTCTTGGTGCTGGAAAGCTATCTATTACATGGAGATGGATTTTTCTGCTTTGCAGTTAATTGTGAGTCGGAGTGGTTTTTTTGGTTTTGTTTGTTTGCATAGGCTGCTTTTTTTTTCTTTTTAATTTTTTTTAATGTTTTTATTTACTTCTAGGAGAGAGAGAGAGAGCGTGAGCAGGGGAGGGTCGGAGAGAGAGGGAGTCACAGACTGAAACAGGCTCCAGGCTCCGAGCTGGCAGTCAGCACAGAGCCCGACGCTGGGCTCGAACCCACGAACCGCGAGATCATGACCTAAGCGAAAGTCGGACGCTTAACCGACTAAGCCACCCAGGCGCCCCTCTTTTTAATTTTTTAATGTTTATTTTTGAGACAGAATGCCAACAAAGTAGAGGTAGAGAGGGAGGGAGACACAGAATCTGAAGCAGGCTCCAGGCTCTGAGCTGTCAGCACAGAGCCTGATGTGGGGCTCAAATCCACAAACAGTGAGATTATGTCCTGAGCCCAAATTGTACACATAACTCACTGAGCCACCCAGGTGCCCCATGCGTATGTTGTTTCTTAAGGATTTATTGACTCTGATATGGCTAGACTATCTCCTGGCCTGGAGGTGCCTATTTGTGTTTACATTTTTGGCTGCCTTAAAATTGTTAACTATTGATGTCAACTTTTCTGTAATTTTGACATCCCACGATGTTCATCAAACGTATGCTTTGAGTAAGTCATGCTGGCATGGATCATAACATGGCTGGGGGCCTAAAGTGACTTCTCTTATGTTAAGAAGTTTATGCCTAGTCTTCCTTTTTCTGTAGACCCCTATCTGCCTACAGAACCATTACTGCAATCCACCTAATGAGTCTGTCTCTCACCCCGCAGAGTGAAGAATTGTGTGTGTGTGGTGAGAACACTTTAAATGTTCTCTCCTAGCAGGTTACAAGTGTGCAATATATATGATAGTCACTTTGCTGTACATTAGAAATCCAGTACTGATTCATCAGTGTAAGTGAACTTTGTAACATTTAACCTTAAAAATGAAAAACTCCTGAGGTGCTTTGGTGGCTCAAGTCAGTGAAGCATCCAACTTCGGCTCAGGTCATGATCTCACAATTCATGCATTCAAGCCCCACGTCAGGCTCTGTGCTGACAGCTCAGAACCTGGAGCCTGCTTCGGATTCTGTGTCTCCCTGTCTCTGTGCCCTTACCCCCTCACGCTGTCTCTCTCTCTATCTCTCTCACTCACAAATAAATTAACATTAAAAAAAAAGAAAAAACTACCGGTTATTTTACCAGCAAAAGAATGGCTTATTTGGGAATAACAATGAATTGTAATTAGGGACATATGGGCTGCAGCAAAACCATAGGCAAGTCCAGGGAAGAAACAAGAGTCATGCTTTTTTGAGGAGATGAGGAGTAAGCTGGGAAGCCCGTTATAAATTCAAGTCCTTTGGTAGGGACTGTTATAAATTAGAAGTCTGTTACAAATTCAAGTCAAATTGGTAGTTTGAAGGACGGTGGAATTTCATTGGTTGAGCTGTTGCCTGGGAGAAATGAGAAAAACATCTCTTCTTCTGGCTGAAGTAGTAGAGTATAATCTACCTCCAAGGTCAAGTTTGTGGAAGGTCAAGACCTTTTCCTTGGGATCTGCCATTGACTATGAGTGATAGGGTTTGAGAGCTCCCCCTGCTGAAATATCTTGACTCCATTTTAGTGAGGGCTCCCACTACTAACTTAGACTTTTTTTTTTTAAACATTCATTTTTGAGAGTGAGAGAGACAGAGCATGAGTAGGAGAAGGGAGAGAGAGTGGGAGAATCTGTAGCAGGCTCCAGGCTCTGAGCGGTCAGCACAGAGCTCAACACGGGTCTTGAACCCATGGACCACAAGATCATGACCTGAGCTGAAGTTAGATGCTTAACCTACTGAGCCACCCAAGCACCCCTAACTTTCACATTTTCACTGGACCACTATCTCAACATTTCTAATATTCTAATACCAATTACTTTTTAAAGATTCTGTGTGATTTCATAAAGTATTGTTTTCTGTGTGTTGTATTTAATTCAACAAGGTATCCTCCAGTTTGTATGGACCAAGCCCAGGCTACCCCTTGACAGACCTCTTTGGCAGAAAGCTCATTTTGAGTTAAAAAGCAACAAATGTCTAGCAAATTCAGGAAACGTCCTTATCTCCCACTTCATTCCCTAAAAAGAATTTAGGTAGAGAACCCGCCCCAGGATGATTGCTATCACCACACACAAATATATTATTATCAACTAGGTGTGATTAACAGCGAGGACCTAGGAAGGCCTGTTTGAGCAAAGGCCTCTATGCCCTATTTTTTTTTTTTAGTAGCTCAAGAGACTTACTTATTTACCAAATATTTCCTCTCTTTCATCTTTTGATGAAGTGCCTTTCTTCTCTTGAAGTCCCAGGCTCCTACTTTTCTTCTCCTCAAATACATATTTATTTTATTTTGTCTGTCTTTGCAATTTTTACATCTGTGTGGAATCTCTATGTACAGTTCAAATTTTACTTTCTCCTGTTTATCTCATGCCAATTTGATTTTTTTTTTTAATTTTAAATGTTTATTTTTGAGAGGGAGAGAGACATAGCATGAGCAGGGGAGAGACAGAGAGAGAGGGAGACACAGAATCCGAAACAGGCTCCAGGCTCCACCTGACAGCACAGAGCCTGACATGGGACTTAAACCCATGAACCATGTGATCATGACCTGAGATGAAGTCAGAAGCTCAACAGACTGAGCCACCCAAGCACCTTGCCATTTTGATTTTTAGTCAACAATCAGAACTTGTTAAGTTCCAGTTCAATCTTTTGTATCTTCCTCCAATCCATATTTTGCTCCAGTTTTATACAATCAATGTTGAGGGAAAAAAAGAAACAGAAAGTCAGGGTCTAGCATCTCCATTCTGGGAGAAATAAGGGACACCTATCTTCAAGCCCTGAAGTATTATGAAGATTAACCCACATACATGTGTCTGAGGTACCCAGCACAGCACCATGTAACCTGTGTGTGTGCACAGAGTGAAAGCTCAATGAACACTTAATGTATCGGTGTTATTTTCCAAATACAGACTTTCTCAGACTATAACTGTTTCAAGCATTACAATGGCTGCATACATCTAACCCACTGACCTATGCTCGCTAGCTTATGCCTTCACAATTGTAGCTTCTTTGAGATTTCAACAGGCCACTGATGCTGGGGAGACAAGGGACTCAGTGTTCCTAGAAGATCAAGCTTGACCATGGTAGACAGTGGCCTTTTCTGATGCCAGTAAGTCTCAAAATCATACTGAGAATGATCCAGCATTGTGACAGGCTTCCTCTGCACGTCAGTGCTCACTAGTTCTGTGTGCCTCCCCTTTAAAAACTCCCCGCTTGCTATGTGACTTTATAAGTTGTCTTTGGACATAGTCCACCATGTTGACCAGCCTCCTGAACAAAGCAAATTTTCCTTTCTAACTGAAAATTATAATGGGATACCTCACTAAAATGGAATCGGGTTTTCGCAGGAGGAGCTCTCTCTCCATACCACTGGTAGTCAACTGGACTCATCTTCCATGGACTTGATCTTGCTCATGGATGTTCCTCCTCTATTCCAGCTGAAGGAAAATACACCTTCCTTATGTTTAAAACATACTTTCCGGGGCACCTGGGTGGCTCAGTCAGTTAAGCATCTAACTTCAGCTCAGGTCTTGATCTCAAGGTTCCAGCCTTGCATTGGGCCCTTTGCTGTTAGTGTGGAGACCACTTTGGATTCTCTGTCTCCCTCTGTATCTGCCCCTGGCGCCTTCTCTCTCTCTCTCTCTCTCTCTCTCTCTCTCTCTCTCTGAAAAAGAAATAAAAAATACTTTCCTTTTGCTTGGGCATCTGGACAGACTTAACCAGAGAAAATTTAGAATTTCAGTGGCCATTACTAGATTCTTTGAACTTTCCAAAGTTGCGTTAATCAAAGCTGAGTTGCACAGCTATGATTCTAAAATCAACAAAATGGAATAGGATTTCTTATTTTGGTATTTTGAAGGTTCCAAACCCTATTGGGAATATAATCTTGCCTCATTCTTACATATATATAATTTTTCAATGAAATAAGGTAAGCAAACCATTACAAGGACGAAAAAGAGCTGCTGACTTTTCATCCTCTTGCCCACCTTCAACTTCATCAGACACTAAGAAGCCATTTGTGCTCAGGTCCCACCTCCAGTACCATCTTCCTCTATCTTCTTCCTTCCTCATCTCCACTCTCTTTCCATCCCTTTGCCTTAAAATCTGCCTTAAAATCCATCCCTTAAAATCTGCCCCTTTAAAGATGAGTCCTCCGAGGCACCTGGCTGACTCCGTCGGTTAAACGTCCAACTTTTGCTCCGGTCATGATCTCACAGTTCGTGGGTTCGAGCCCCGCATCGGGCTCTGTGCTGACAGCTAGCTCAGAGCCTGGAGCCTGCTTCAGATTCTGCATCTCCCTCTCTCCCTGACCCTCCCCTGCTCATGCTGTCTCTCTCTTTCTCTCAGAAATAATTAAAATATTAAAAAAAAATTTTTTTTAATGTTTTATTTATTTCTAGGAGAGAGAGTGAGACAGCGTGAGCATCAGGGTCAGAGAGAGAGGGAGTCACAGACTGAAACAGGCTCCAGGCTCTGAGCTGGCAGTCAGCACAGAGCCCGACGCGGGGCTCGAACCCATGAACCGCGAGATCATGACCTAAGTGAAAGTCGGACGCTTAACCGACTAAGCCACCCAGGCGCCCCCAAAAAAATTTTTTTTTAAAGTAAGGATGAGTCCTCTAAGGATCTAGATTGGCCCAAAGTTTCTTATGTTCTCTGGAGTAAGGCTGAACTTTGAGCCATAGTGAAAGAGTTCCCTAAAGTGACTAAGGATGCCCATAGGTCTGTTGAAGAATTTAACATGGTTATTCAACCTTCCCAACCTGGTTTCTCAACAGCTTGGTTGTTGGCTAGAGCCAGGCCATACACTGGATGGGAACACCCACTGGGAACATCATAGATAGGATCTAAAGAAACTGACTGGTAACTTTAGGTAAGATGCTAGAAGCGTCCCTGGAAGACCCCACCTATCATTTATAAAGACTTTTCCCAATCCTGTGGGTCGGAACAAAATTCAGTCTTGTGCACAAAAGCCCTATGAATCCCTTCATGATGATTACAATCAAGTCCAACTTCCTCCCTCCCCTCCCCTCCCTTTCTTTCCCTTCCCTCCTTTCCCCTCCCCCTCCTGTCCCTTCCCATCACATCCCCCTTCATTCCCCTCCCCTTCCCCACTCCTCCCCAACACTTAAATTCTAGTTAGTTAATATACAGAGGAATATTGGTTTCCGAAGTAGAATTCAGTGGTTTGTCACTTATATACAGCACCCAGTGCTCGTCATAAGTGCCCTCCTTAATGCGCGTCACCCATCTACCTGATTGCCCACCCACCTCCCCCATTAACCCTATTTGTTCTGTATCATTAAGAAGGAATTGGGATTTCTTTTTTTCCTTTTTTGATCTCAGGAATAGAATTTAGTGATTCATCACTTATAACACCCAGTGCTCATCCCAACAAGTGCCCTCCTTTATGCCCGTCTCCCATTTAGCCCATACTCTCACCCAACACCCCTCCAAGAACCCTCGTTTTTTCTCTATATTGAAGAGACTCTTCTGGTTTGCCTCTCTCTCTGTTTCTATTTTCTTTTTCCTTCCCCTCCCCTATGTTCATCTGTTTTGTTTCTTAAATTCCACGTGGGTGAAATCATAGGATATTGATCTTTCTCTGAGTGACTTATTTTGCTTAGCATAATACACTCTAGTCCCATCCACATTGTTGCAAATGACAAGATTTCATTCTTTTTGATTGCTGAATGTGTGTATATACTATATCTTCTTTATTGATTCATCAGTCAATGGACATTTGGGCTCTTTCTATAATTTGGCTATTGTTGATAGTGCCGCTATAAACATTGGGGTGCATGTGCCCCTTTGAATCAGCATTTTTGTATCCCTTGGATAAATACCTAGTAGTGCAACTGCAGGGTTGTAAGGTAGTTCTCTTTGTAATTTTTTGAGGAACCCCCACACTGTTTTCCAGAGTAGCTGCACCCGTGTGCATTCCCACCAACAGTGTAAAAGAGATCTTCTTTCTTTACATCCTCACCAACATCTGTTGTTGCCTGAGTTCTTAATTTTAGCCATTCTGACAGGGGTAAGGTGGTATCTCATTGTGGTTTTGATTTGTATTTCCCTGACGATGAGTGATGTTGAGCATCTTTTCATGTGTCTGTAAGTTGTCTGGATGTCTTCTTTGGAAAACCGTTTACTCATGTCATTTGCCCATTTCTTCACTAGATTATTTGTTTTTTTTGAGTGTTGAGTTTGATAAGTTCTTTGTAAATTTTGAATACTAACCCTTTATCTGATATGTCATTTGCAAATATCTTCTCCCATCCTGTTGGTTGCCTTTTAGATTTTTTTATTGTTTCTGAGTGCAGCTTTTCTTTACAGAAAATTCTGGTCTTTAGATGTGGAATCCACCCATGTAGTAGTGTTCTAGTTCTAGTTCATAGTGTTTTAACTATGTTCTATTAATGGACTGATCCAGGATCTTTCCCTTGTAATTAAAAGGATCAGGATGGAATGGCACTGTGTCCCCTAGAGATAGAGATTTAATTAGCTTTGCAAATTGATTTGCTCTCACCCTGGATAAGACCCTTAGAGAATAGAGAGCTAAACATTTTTGGTATTCAACTCCAGCAAATGAATGCCCCTAAACAAAACCGGAAGCCTTGTTTCTGCAATCACTGTAAGGAACCAGGACATTGGGGAAAAAGAGCATTACAAATTTAAGAGCCTCAGATAACTTCAGCTCTTTAGACAACTTTTTCTTTCTTTCTTTCTTTTTAAGTTTATTTATTTATTTTGGACAAAAGAGAGAGAGAGCAGGGGAGGAGCAGAGAGAGGGAATCCCAAGCAGATTGTCTACTGTCATTGCAGAGCCCGATGTGGGGCTTGAACCCACAAACCATGAGATCATGACCTGAGTAGAAACCAAGATTCAGATGCTTAACCAACTGAGCCACCCAGGTGCCCCTTGGCCAACATTTTCAATATCCTCCTGATTCCAGTGACAGGCCTCCAAGGAGATAGGGGCTGTTCCCAATCTTCCCTCTCAGTTGACTTGGAGAAACATTGGGAACAGATGTGTCTACAGAACACATCTGTCTCTGTCCATATTGACACCTGAGCTACACCCTCAGTGCTCAGGCCCACTGCTGTCAAGCAGCCGCTGCCTCAGAGGCCTCAACAGTTCAAATAATACAGGTTTCTATTAAATATCAATGTGTCCCTGTGTTTGAACCTATTCTTTGTGTCTAAAATCTTTGAGTGTCACACATCCTTTTGTCCTTAGTTCATCAGCCCCATTCATGGGGCTGAGGTTTCTTTGACAAATACCATGCCAGAGTTTCTTTTTCCCAAAAGGGGAAGACAATACCTCTAGAATTTGACAGTAGGAACCGCAGTTGGGAACAAGGGGGAGCAATGACCGTGCAGCAGGTTTGCTGAGCTCTGGGCCTGGCGTCATTATAGGTGAGGTCGGGGGTTCAGAGAATTTATTAGTGGGTCAGCTACCGTCTTCTTTGTGAAGAAAATGTCCAGCTGCTGCGGGCACAATCTACGCAGCATCACCCGTCAGGATTCAAGTAGATCCCCCAATTTCTGCGTAGAGTGACTGCCCTACAGTTAGAGAAGTCTTGAGGGCACCAGGCCCGTGCTGGGGGATTGTAAGGCTCAGGGCCTCCTTATCCCCAACACCAGTCCTTGCAACACCCCTTTTTGCCTCTGGAAAACCCAAACGTGGAGGATGAGGTTTTTCCATGACCTCTGAGCAACAAATAATATTCGTTAACTGTCAGCATCCCGTTCCAACCCATGTGCTAGTGACGTCACTTCTCACTGAGCACATGTTCAGTGTAACTGACCTCTGCTGCGCTTTTCCAAATATTCCAATTGAGGGGCGACTGAGCTCCCTTGAGCCTCCAAGTGTAGATGCCGGCTCAGCATGTCACAACAATGTCACAGTTGGAGCCCACCTTCGGGCTCTGTGCAGACTCCGCCCCTCCCCCACGAGCATGTTCTCTGTGTCTCTCAAACAAAAGAAACCTTAAAATAGAATATTCCAGTTGATAAGGATACTCAGTATTTTTGCCTTCACTTGGGAGAAATGGCAGTACACCTGGTCGGTAATCCCTCAGGCGTACAGCGTCCATCCTATTTTCCTGTCGGTCACAAACCTCGAAGGCTGATTTGGATGACATGTTTCCTGCAGGTTCTCCTTTGTTACGGGGTCTACATGATGTGCTTCTCTGCTCACTTCTCAAGCTTGTTCCCATGAAGACCTCTTCTATCTGTTAAAATCCTGGCATTAAAGAGACAAAGTCTCACAAAAAAAAAAAAAAAGTACTGCCATTTGCTCAGACTCAGGCTAGATATTTAGGGCACCTGCTGTTAGAACAAGGACTAGATTTGGATCCAAGTATAATCGAAGACATCCTGAACTTCCTCAGTCCTAAAAGTAAGCACCAATTATGATGATTTCTTGGAGTTTGCTGGGTATTGCTGAAACTGGATTCCAAAGTTCTCTTTTAGGACTCAGCCTGCAGATGCTTTACTAAAAAAAGACAAACCTACCCTATTATTTAAAAATAAAAATTAATGTTTATTTATTCTTGAGACTGAGAGAGATAGAGACAGAGTGTGAGCTGGGGAGTGGCTGAGAGAGAGGGAGACACAGAATCTGAAGCAGGCTCCAGGCTCTGAGCTGTCAGCACAGAGGCCTATGGAGGTCTCGAACTCACAAACTGCTGTGAGATGGTGACCTGAGCTGCAGTTGGATGCTCAACCAACTGAGCCACTCATGCACCCCTCTGCCCTATTATTATGCTTTTGTTATTGTTTTGGGGTTGTTGTTTTTTTCATTTTTTTAAATGTTTGTTTATTTTTAAGAGACACAGAGAATGTGAGCAGGGGAGGGACAGAGAGAGAAGGAGACACAGAATCTGAAGCAGGCTCCAGGCTCTGAGCTGTCAGCATAGAGCCTGATGTGGGGCTCGAACCCATGAACTGCGAGATCATGACCTGAGCTGAAGTCTGATGCTTAACCGACTGAGCCACCCAGGTGCCCTTCTGCCCTATTATTTTGAAAAGAGGGGAGGACAAAGCCTTTGACACCTTAAGCTTTATTTATTTATTTATTTATTTATTTATTTATTTATTTATTTATTTATTTATTTTGAGAGAGAAACACAGCATGAGTGGGGAGGAGCAGAGAGAGAGGAGAGAGAGAATCCAAGCAAGCTTCCAGCTGCCAGCACAGAGTCCAGTGTGAGCCTTGAACTCACGAACCTTCAGACCATGACCTGAGCTAAAATTAAGAATTGGATGCTTAAGTGACTGAGCCACCCAGGTGTCCCCAACTCTGGATTCTTAGTCAAATGCATGATTTGTGAATTTAAAACCTTACAGAGTATTATGGATAACGTGTGGTTGTAAATAGTTCCTTAAATTCTTTATGTTTTTTCTTTTTATTTTTTTTGATAGCAGTTCATTTTAAAAGTGTCTTTGGGGGCACCTGGGTGGCTCATTCAGTTAAGCTTCCAACTTCTGCTCAGGTCACGATTTGATGGTTCATGAGTTTGAGCCACTCATTGGGACGTGCGCTGACAGTGCAGATCCCGACGTGAAGCTCAAACCCATGAACCCTGAGATCATGACTTGAGCTGAAACCAGGAGTCGGATGCTTAACCTACTGAGCCACCCAGGCGCCCCCTTCCACGTTTGTATCTGTTTGAAACCCCAGCAATTACACTTTCTTCCTTTCTTCTTTTTTTGCTTCCACATTCCTTGTTTTCTCCTTTCCTTCATTTCTTCCTTTTCTCATGAGGTTCTCTACCTTAGGTTAGTCACGTAAGTAAATTCAGTGTCTGATTCCTCTATTTCCCTTAGTAATGTCCTCACATTTGAGCATGTTGTTTAATTTGAAAAGATCGGTTTCCTGTTAGAAGGTTGATACTATTCCGGTAGTTTGGAAAACAGTGTTTAAGATGTGAGTACACTGCCTTCTCGGTGTGGGCCTCCCTGAAGAAGCTTCCTCCTGGTTGTCTCCCTGCTCATCCCTCTGCTGTTGGCTGCTGTGCAGGGAGGGGGTGCTGCTGTGCAGGGAGGGGGTGCTGCTGTGTAGGGAAGGGGTGCTGCTGTGCAGGGAGGGGGTGCTGCTGTGCAGGGAAGGGGTGCTGCTGTGTAGGGAAGGGGTGCTGCTGTGCAGGGAGGGGGTGCTGCTGTGCAGGGAAGGGGTGCTGCTGTGCAGGGAGGGGTGCAAGAGCTCCTGTCTCCAGGCCCCGCACAGACCAGGTGTGGCCACTTATTCCTGACAAAATCCAAAGGCAGAGAGACGAGAGGTGGTGAAACAAAGGGAGTTACCTCAGGGAGGCCGACACTGGGAAGAGAGCTGATTAAGGTCTCAAAGACTGTGTCCAATGTGCTGGAAATACTTCAGGCTTATGTAAGGCAGACGGGCCCAGAGTGAGTGCGTACCTGCAGGTGGTCGGTGAAAGTTAAAGGTGTCCGTGTCTAGGAGTCACTCGGGGCTGGGGTCTTCCTGGCGCAGGGCAGTCCCTGTGGCTTGAGCGGGTAGTTCCAGTTCCCCTCAGGGGGCTTTGTCCTCAGGGGCTCCCTCCTGAGCCAGGGGACAAGCCGGAAGGAACCCACTGGGAAAGTTTGAAGTCAACATGGAGGCAGCCAAAGTGCTCTTCCTTTGCCCTTGGACTTTGTCAGCCGTGAGTGGCAGAAGTGGGTCTGTCTGGGGCCACTGGAGCCTGTGCTCTTGCACCCTTGGGTCCGCTCACGAAGTAATTACCTCAATGGATCTAATTGAGGTAGATCTTCTGTGTATTTGTGGTGATGCTCCTGCAGTTAAGATTTTCTGTGTATTTGTGGTGATGCTGTGAAGATCTTGGGATTTGGGAGTAAACACACAAAAAGAATTCTGGAGACATCTCCGGTGTAAAGAGCATGGTTTTATTAAAGCAAGACAGGACCTGTGTAGCCGCACCGGGGTTGGTAGCAGTCGCAGGTGATACACATTCAGGTTGGGAGGGGGTGGGGATAGGGACAGCTGAAGTCTCTAAGGAATTTGGAAGCAAGGTTTCAAGGACATTGCTGTTATTTCAAGGTCTAGCTGTTATTAGGTGAAGGTCATTTTTTTACCGTCTAGTAAAGCCTCGGTCATGAGACCCTTCAGATATCTATCAGCGGGCCATAAGTTTGGAGGATGATTGCTACCATATATCTTGGGGGGTAAAGATAAAGGAAGGTTCCCAAGTGGTTTGTATACGTTAAAGGAGAATTTACAGGCTCCTGGAGTTGGGCTAATGTCAAACTAAGGTTGCCTTTCGCCCTCGGCGAAGTGTCCACATTGAGGCAGTTGCGCTCCTGGAGGAAAGTCACCCCGCCTGTCTCAGCGACTTGTCAGTGGGCTGGAAGCTGCAAGAAGACTGTTCTTTTTTCTTTTGTCTTTGTTCTCCACCCCAGTGAGAACACTTGGATAGCCTCTCCCAGCAAATCTTCAGCGTCCATTAGCTGTAGTCCCCCTGCCGAAAACGTTCAGTGCTTCCGCATCTTGCATCGTTTACCATTTGATCACAAGTCTGAACATTCCCCCATCTTCAGCCCCTGGCAACACACATGGTTATCTTTTATAACCTTGTCTCTTTTAGATTCCACATATATGTGCTTTCATGCAGTATATATTTTTCTCTATATTTATATTTAACTTAAGAAAACGTTCTGTAGAAGGCATTTGTTACGGATCTTGCGCAAAAAGGTTAACTGTTTCAGGAAACGATATGCATCGAGGATAGATTGAATTGGGAATCTGCTCTGCCGGGAGAAGGCTGTGCGGATGCTTAGTGAATAATTTGTCTTGCTGGCATGTGATAGTTGTAATATTTGCTCTTTTCTTTTTCCTGTGAATATACTTCCCACCTTTTTGAAATTCTCACCCCCCACCCCCTTCTCCTTAATTCAAAATGGCACTTAAGCACCAGCTGCCTGCTTTTGAGCCTCATATATCTTTGAGGTTCCCATAATTAAGAAATTACTTTTCTTCTCTGTGAACCTATCTTGTATCATTTTAATTATTAGAACCGCCAAAGAATACAGAACAGATCAAGAAAAATGTTTTCCTCTCGTCTACATTCATTCTGTTGTCAAAAACTGACCTCTGTGCCTTAGTCAAAATATACTGAAGACAGAGTTTGAGATAAAGAGGAATAATAGCTTTTTTTTTTTTTTTTTTTTGCTTTGCCAGGCTGAGGAGGCTGAGGCAGGCTAGGGCCCTCAGAATTCCAAGCCCACCCAGAGGAAGGGGCTGGGGTGGGGGTGGGGGGTGGTGAGTTGTAGAGAAATACAGGATCTATCCGGTTTCAACAGGAATTGTTTGTGCTGCCATCCTTGTTCATCACGTTTTCTGGGTGGTACCGGCTTCCTGAAGAAAAGGGCTAAATAAAAAAGGAGGAGGGGAGGTTTGTGAGAGGAAAAAAATGGGATTTCGTGTAAAGTCAAGACATGCTGTTTTAGTGCAGTCATATTTATGTTTGTGCAGCGTTATGCTTTTAAAGGTATTCAGTTTGAGTCACCAGGACAACTATAGTAAGACTACATATTTTACAGTGAGAAAGCACTGAATATTTTCTGGAAAGACTAAAATAAAGGGGAAAAGGTAAACCCAAATTGCCACCAAAATTCGGAGATTTTAGAATTCCCATATGTTACTGATGGGAGTGGAAAATACACATTCGCTTTGGAAAACTGGCAGGGACGTGGGAAAATAAACATTTCCCTTCTGAAGAGGGGGAGCATTTTGTCAGCACAAAATATGTCTCTGCCATAAGGGTTATTTTCGGCTGGTTATTTTAAAGATGCAGCAGACAAACGGAAAGCTCTGAAACCTGGTGTAAATTTCCTTTTGTAAGAGGCATTTACATGTATAAGGGGAGGCTGCATTTGAATGAGTGTCTCCCTCGGGGTAGAGAAAAGAGGGAGAATGTGTAAATTTCCAGAAACTCTGATCTGTGGAGAAGGCTTGGATTTAAATCTGGGAAAAGACCATACCCTCGATGACTGTTTTTTGCTGGGTCACTTCCCCAAATGCTTCCCAATAGGGTAACCGTGTGGAGTTTGAAAAATGAGATCTGCTCCCTTCCCCCTCGGATTCTGTCAAGTGGTGTGGGTGGGAAGGATAGCAATATTTTATTTATTTTACTGTTATTTATACAGTATTTTTTTAAGAGGCCGCGAGTGAGGGAGCGCGCATGCGCAAGCGGGGGAGGGGCAGAGGGCGAGAGAGAATGTAAAGCAGGTTCCACGCTCCGAGCCGAGACCGGTCCGTGGCTCGGTCCCACCACCCTGGGATCGTGACCTGAGCTCACACTGAGACGGACGCTGAACGGCTGAGCCTCCAGGCGCCCCAAGTGTTGTTTGTTTGTTTTTTGGGGTTTTTTTTCCCCTTTTTTCTTTATTTAGAGCAAGCGAGAGAGAGACAGCGTGAGCGGGGGAGGGACAGAGCTAGAGAGAGACCCTTAAGCAGGCTCCCTGCTCCGCGTGCAACCTACAAAAAGCTGGATCCCGCGACCCTGGGATCACGACCCGAGCTGAAATCGGGAGACGGAGGCAGAACCGACTGAGCCGCCCTGGTGCCTCCCAAGTGTTATTTTAATTAACTGCATCAGGTGATTCAGAATGAGGCCAGGGTTCCGCGGGAAGGCTTCCCATTAATTTATGAGAGTTGAGTGCGGTCTTTGGCTCAAGGGGAGGTTATGGGGTGCCCTCTGTAGGAGTTGGGGAGGGTCAGGGCCGCGCAGCTCACTGCTCCCACGCTGTAGCCTAGTTTGGGGGTGTCTGTGGGAGAAGAAGCCCCCTGCAAGCAGAGAAGGCGAAACTCAGAGATAGGTCTGCAAGGAGGAGCTCAGAGTTTCTGAATAGCTCAGGACACAAAGGACTAGGAAGTTGGGCCGTTTTTGCATTACAATGTCCTGCCTGCAGGCGTGCAGTTTACTGGGGAAGAGGCTGTGTTGGTGGCGTTTTAAAGCTTTTTTTCCTGATGCAGCTGTGATTTCACCACAAAAATCTACTGGGAAAGAAATCTAGCGGACGAGGTGGAAGAAGACGACAATGGCCAGTTCTCAGGTAAGCCTGGCGTCCCACGTCAGAAGCCATGTCCTCTTTCTCTCCTGAAATTCCCTTCTTTTAGAAATTGCAAACGTTGGTTCTTCTAGACCTGGTGTTTCTGCTTTGTTTTCACCTAATGTTTAAGCCTTTTCAAAAATCATACTCAAGTTTAGTTCTTTAGAGGACTGTTTTTTTATATCCCAGAGACTTCTCTTTTCCAACCTGGCTTCCAGGAGGACCTCAACAACTGTCCCTTGGAGTTAAAGTCCTGCAAGTATTGAAAATACTCCCCTTGTGACAGATCCCCAGGGGCAGTTGAGTCCAGAATTCCTATTGCTGATGGGGTCTGGTCCTGGGATTTCAGTCAACGAAAACACTTCCCATTTAGGTCCGATCTGGATGATTTATCAGCTGTGTAGACCCGGGTTAAGAAAATGAACAAATACACAAGATGGATATGAGGCCCAGAATACTCCGAGAGTTGTGCAAATAAAAAAGGGCAGACTTGGTCTTTAGAATGTGAAAAAGCTACTCTATTTAAAATATACCAGCTATTCTAGGACCTGGAAGTGATATGTGATTAAAATTTGGATAAATCCACTTTTTCCATAATTAGATTTATATTCTGAATTTCTGTTTGGGGGCCAGGAGGACACAGTGACCAGGTGTCCTTTGGACACATCACATTGCTTCCTTACAGCTGATGTTCCCCTTTTTTGGCTTGGGTTGGTGCTCTCTGCCAGACTTCTCTCCAGATTTCATTCATATATTCCCTCGTACCATTCCTGAGGACCTTAAATGGATTTACTGAGCAATGTAGAGAAGCCAGCACATTTAAAATGGGAACTTTTTTCTCCTGAGTTTCCCTTTGCTTGTAGTTTCTGTTAAGGAGAACAAAGGTGAAAGAAACATAGATAAAATTTCCTGACAACTTGCAGGTAGAGGCCAAAAAAAAAAAAACCATCCTAAGCTTTACAACAGCGAGAACCTCAGGGTCCCCTGAGTCCTCTTTAACATGTGAAAATTCCTTTACAAGCTTCCCTCACCCCAGAACTTGAAAGTAGACGATTATTGGCTCTTAACTGTCCCCATGCTTTAATGGGAACAGCTTTTTGTAATGAATGTGTCTCAAGAAATTCTGTCTTGACTTTTGGTTCCCGGGCCCACATGGCCTCAGTTTCCACTGAACAACGTTTGTGTAGTAGAGGTGGTGACTTCTGGGACTGGAGATTCTAGTTCAGTCAGACCTCCGTCCTGTAGGCTTTTATTTTACTCCACGCTATTGTCACAGACATTCTCTTTTACTTACTTGTCATTTCAAGAGAAGAAAAGAAGAATCCCGTAGTTAACATGCTCGGGTCTCTTAAAATCATGAAATATAATAGAGCAAAAATGAGGACTGAAACAAAACCCATCAGTGAAATACCATATTGTGCGATCACTGAGCACAACTGTCAAGAAACAATTCTTGAGACGTTTTATGGTGCATGTTTCTAATTTTATTTCAGTAGCTTGGGAACAGCAGCCTTGGGCAGAAGGAGCTGCACATTGGCTGTATGAAGCTGGGGGTTATATGCTAAGTGCTCACGGGGCAAGGGGACGTGTAGCGAGTATTAGATTATTAGTGTTTCTTGGAATTTCTACTTGGAAAGCTACTTTTGCAAGGTTCTTCTGGTGTTTGTCATTCATTTCAATATTAGCCATCGACGGGATGTAAGAATTCGATCCTTAAGCACGAATTCGATCCTTAAAGAAACCATACAGGCTAGAGGTCAGCTTTCTGGGCTAAAGGTGAACAGTTTACTGCTTCTATCACCATACCAGGCTCAGATATAAACACTATCTCATTCTGTGTGATTTTTGTGAATAAATGAAGCATCATCAGGCACAAAGAGATGGGTTTTATGTCACTGAAAATGTTTCATTTAAGTCACCATGACAGTTTTCTACTCTGTCACTTTTAATGTGTATATAATTACTTCCTAAATGTATGGATGTGCGCAGGAAGTGGAAAAAGGTAGATCAGTTTTGTGTTTCCATCACTCTTCTCAGGTTTGACACCTTTATGAACAACTCTATAGGGTCCTCTCTGTATACTGACCTGTGTGTCATTTTAGATCAACCTTAGGGCAGATAACCTGAGTTACAGCCTGATCCCTTCCACATATTGGATGTTTGACAGTACAAAAATAATGTTTTTGTTCTCAGAGTATTAGTATTTATTCTTCATTAGTTTATGAAAAAGTTAGATGCTCACTAGTATGAAATACTTGAACAAATTGTTGGCTTTCTTGCTATTCCAGTAGAACCTGTAATTGCCAGTTAAATCCATTCAGTTCCCAGTCCTCCAAGAATTCTTGCCTTGGAGTTCTACCTTTGTTATTCAAAAATGTATCCCTTGGCCCAAAAGCTAATTAATTAATGGCTTGTTAGAAATGCAGACTCTTGATACCATCCCAAAAGTCCTGAACAGAATCTGCATTTTAACAATTCAATTTTAATTTAATTTTAATTTTTTTAATTTAATTTTAATCTTTATTGAATTTTAACAATTCAGTACACTGTAGTGAAATTCTCATTCACCTTAGAGTTTGATAAGTACATTTGTAACCCACTCAAACTTTGCATCTAAGAAATAGACACAACTTCTACTGTATGATACAAATTCAGTATTTTAAAATGTGTATTCCTGTATTGATGCCTTCATTTCAGAAATTCTCTTTGGTAAACACAGTATTTATAGTGTTTTTGTGAGTCATATGGCAGCCTCTTAATCTCAAAGTTAGAGAATACATTAGAATACATCACCGTCTTAAAAATCACTGCATAAAGCAAGGAACTCACCTTTGCCAGCACCAGTTCTCCTAACATAACTGTACTAACAAGAGCTCACTCCTTGCTGACTCACAGATAGAAATACACTAGCCGGGGTTGTCCCACAAAGGAAACTTGATTTTCAGCAAATTAGGAGAACACAGAATAATTTCCAAAGCAGAGGCTCACAGAAGAAGGGGGAATGGTTTCTTTTGAGGGTTAGGGTGGATATTTAGAAAGGGGAGTCTTGCCATCTTACGTAGAGGTGCGCGTACTGTCCACCAAGTGCCTTAGGAAAACAGGTCTGTAACACCATTCCTGTTACATAAGTGAGGCTTGTGCTCTTCCTCCTTGGGTGGAGATTTTAGTATTATAATGAATAATGGCAGCTGTCACTCCTAGATTACTCTTGGATCCATCTGCAGTAGATGGGAGTCAGGGGTTAAGGTCATATTAGGCCAGCCCCAGCTCTTCCTCAGGGCAGTCATTACCTTTTGTTGGATACTTTTCTGTTTCCACCACTGGAGTTTGCCCATGGGTTTTTTTGCCTGAAGTAAAAGATAAGTTAGAAGGAAGAGGTTAAGTAAAAATGAGGTACTAAGATCTGTGAGTACATACAGGTAAGCAGCGAAGGTCAGGTCTTGGGTCCAGCTGGTGACATTAACTCCCTCTTTCATCTTAGGTTACCATTATGAATGCTGCCTGTAGCCACTTGGTAACTGTGGTATTTATTGCAGGAACTGCTGACGTTCAGGGATGTGGCCATAGAATTCTCTCAGGAGGAGTGGGGATGCCTGAACGTCGTTCAGTGGGAACTGTACAGGGATGTGATGTTGGAGAACTATGGACACCTCCTTTTCCTGGGTGAGGATAACTCCTTCTAAGCTTCCCAAATCACACTCTGGGTTTTTGTTCCTTCCTTTGAAGACTCTCTTGGAAGCTTCCTCTTTGCATGACTGGAATTCAGATCCCTGCAGTAAGGGAAAGAAGTAGGGGTTTGAAGATAGAGAAATATCTTCATGATGTTTCTTTTTCAGCTTCAGCTTCCCCTTCCTTAAGTTACCATCATCGTTTCTGTTGATGAGTGGCCATTCTAAACATTGAATGGCATAACAAGGTACTGCCCACATCTTTAACTCCCAGGTTCTACCTTGTATCTAGTATTTACAAATGGAGATCAAGATGTGAACATTAGAAATCCTTCCTGCATGCTGTAAAGGGGTTTTTGGGAAATCATTTCCAAAAATTCTACACAGTGTCCTCTCCTGTCTGCTGAGCACAACAGTGGGTCGAAAGTTAGAATCCCCATCAATACTCTATTCGTTTTCTCTAATAAACAGGTCTTGCTGTGTCAAAGCCAGACTTGGTCATCTTTTTGGAGGAAAAGAAGGAGCTGTGTGATGTGAACGAGAAGGAAACCATAGCCATACCCCCAGGTAGGTGGGAGTGAATGATGCGGATGACAGGTGAGGTTCAGTCTTAAAGGAGGAAGAGAGGCCTTAAAATGTGGTTTAAGCAGCTCTCCTTGAATGGAAATTAGAAGCCTAGGTTTAGGTCTCTCCCTTCCCCAGCGAGATATCTGCTGTCTAAAACATATCATGCTCTTCCATTCTTTGAGGATTCTCCTTCAGCTCCAGTGATGGTCCATCACGTTCACAGTGAGGGCCAGGAGACTTGCCTTGTGGTGTGAGGTCCTCTATATTCTGAGAGCTGCTCCATTGCTTTGAGGGCCCTGGGGAAGTCTCCATATTTCTGAGGATCTCCATACTAAGCCCTGTCTACGTTCTGCTTTACCTCCTGTGAGAAGTGTGTTAGGGTAGTGGTGGGCATATTGCGGTTTGGTGCAGAAACCTGGGAACACAAAACAGATGTCACATGTTTTGTGGTTTATGCTCTCCATTGTTACAGAGCCTTTCATGTTAATTATATGTAATTGAGGCTCAATATTTTCATCAGAGAAGAAAGCACGTCCCTAAAATGAGAAAATCTAATCCTTTATTTCTTACCAGAAGTTCATTTGTCTTTCTGTTAACTGAAATTAGAAATTCTCACTCTGCGTTCCATTCCTCACTGGTGAAGTAATTTTAACGTATCCATGTCTATCCTAGAGTTCCTACAGAAATTAATGCCATAGGGAAGCTACAACACGGCCTGTAACGAAGTCTCAGTGGTCACTATAGTTCTTCATAATTGCATCATTTTATAACTTTATCTTAATGAAGTTCTTGTGACTTTGTCATTTGTGTTTTTGTTTTCTGATTAGTTATATATGAGATTAGTTTCTGAATTTTTAAAGTTTTATTTAATGTTTACTTCTATTTGAGAGGGAGAGAGAGACAGTGAGCAGGGGAGGAGGCAGAGAGAGAGGGAGACACAGACCTTATGTGGGTTCTGGGCTCCGTGCTATCATCCAAGCCCAGGGCAGGGCTGGAACCCAAAAAGGTTGAGATCATGACCTGAACAGAAGTCGGATGCTCAACTGATTGAAACACCCAGACTCTCCATTAATCGCCAAATTTTAAGATCAAAAGTTCTGATATGTTTTTGGCATATGCTTATAAGGAGTTGGTAATTAGTAAAATTGCCATATTTTAAAAACTTTTCTTTATAATATAATTTTACTTCAGAAAAAAATAACCAATAGGTTTCTCTTCTGTTTTCCTAGGAGTGTTTCTGAATTTAATCCCTAATATTTGTTTTTCTTAAAGTGATTATCAACATTTTTTACAGCTCTGGTGGTGTTTCATTATTTACAAATAAAAGAGGTATTATTTTTCTGTCTGATTGGTTCTAAAGAATGGATTATAGCCTCACCTTTGTACGAGGAGGAATATTCTAATAACATAATACAGTTTTTTACTGTCTTTTCAGGGCTTATTTATAATACTCTTCATTAAAACTTTCCATGGTACCTTTTAATGAATACTGTTTGTTATTTTACCATCAAGGAAGTCCTACCAGTAATTGACAATGCTATTTTTTATGGGTACACAGTCACAGTTTAAAATTATAGTTACATAGGAGGTTGTCTTTTAAAAATTAATCTGTCATTTATTTATTTTTATTTTAATGTTTATTTTTGAGAAAGACAAGTGTGTGAGTGGGGGAGGGACAGACAGAGGGAGACACAGAATCTGAAGCAGGCTCCAGGCTTGGAGCTGTCAGCACAGAGCCCGATGCGGGGCTCGAACTCATGAAGTGGGAGGGAGATCTTGACCTGACCTGAGCTGAAGTCAGATGTTCAACCAACTGAGCCACCTAGATGCGCCTTCAACTATTTTTTTTTAATGTGGTTGTTGTTGTTGTTGTTGTTTGTTTGTTTGTTTTTTTAGTTTATTTTGAGAGAGGTTTTTTTTTTTTTTTAAGTTTATTTTATTTTGAGAGGGGGAAAGAAAGCATGCGCAAAGGGGAGAGGCAGAAAGAGGAGGTGGGACAGAGGACCTGAAGGAAACTCTATACTGGCAGCAGCGAGTCCCATATGGGGCTTGAACTCGCAAACTGAGATCCATGACCTGAGCCGATGTCAGACACTCAACTGAACCACCCAGGGGCCCCTCATCTGTGTTTTATGTAGAATTTTTTGGGTTAAATTTTGTCTTACTGTGGTTTTGCAGTTGTGAATAATGTGTTTCCTTTGTTGGGAACTTCCACAACATAATTTAGTTGTGATTTCATTTTTGCCTGTGTTTTTTGTGGTAGGATGACATTTTTCCACTTAGTAGATTTTAAGATCATGTGAGTTTAACTCAAATATATTTGTATGAATCTCATGCATACATACTTGTGACTCACGTTGTTGATTTTTGTTCCTTGGTTAGTGTTCATTGAGTGTTGTATCATGTGTACATGAATTGTTCTAATAATAAAATATTCTTTTTCCCCTAAGGTCTACTGAGAATCCCACCAATAATCTTACAGCTCTCTTGTATGAGATGCCTTTGTCGTACTGTTTTCAGATTCTCTTTTCACCTGTGACTTTTGATAGGTTAATTATAACGTGTCAGTGTGTTCATGTCTTGATATTTATCCGACTTAGAATTCAGAGTTTTTGAATTTGTCTCTTTCCACGTGTGTTGGAAGTAGAAGCCTGTAGTAGTTCTTCATGTAAACTCTGCCCCCTTTTATTCTCCTCTCCTTATGGGGTTCCTTTAATGCACATATGAGTTCGCTTGTTGGCATCCCATGAGTCCACATTGTTCTTGGTTCCTCTCAGTAGATAATTTAAAACAAGGGTCTTTAAGTTGTTTAATTCTTTCTTCTGCTTGATCACTTCTGTTGCTGTTGGTGACTCCGTAGCGTATTTTTAAATTCAGTGATTATACCCTTCAGCTCACAGTTTCTAGGTTGATTGTTAGACTTTTTGTCTCTTTGGGTTTACGTTCTGGCCATGCATAGTCTTCCTGACATCATTTAGTTAGGTCTGTTTTCTTGCCTTCTCCCATGAGTGTCTTTTATGATGGTTATTTGAATTCTTTGCCTGTCTTTACCTGGTCAGGTATAATTAATAGTTCTTCTTTAATTTAGGGTCAGTCTTGGAGATTTATTTTGTTCCTCTGGTTGGAAGTTTCTCTACTTCTTTGTATGCTTTGTGATCTTCTGTTCCCATTTGGGAATTTAAGAAACAGCCTCTGAGCCCGTTCTTCTGAACTTGCTTTCTATAGGAGAACCCAAATAAGAATTCTGGTGCTTGTCACATGTATTCTGGGCATTTGTATTGTCTGAGTTTTTGTAATTTCTCAGTTGACAGAAGTGGAGTTACTTCTTCAGAGCCTGTGATAACCTTCCTCTCTGTTTGTCTTCAGCTCTGTAGTTTCCAGTGTCTGGACAAATGCTCACGGCTTATGTCACCAGCCACCACGGTGCATCAGAGGGCTCTCTCATTCTCTCCCTTCCTTGTCACGCAGAACAAAGACAAGTCCCCCAGGCAGCTGCAAAGCAGCCAGATAATTGCTCATGTCTGTCTCCTGAGCAGAGTTGGGATTTTTCTCACTGTCTTGCTGCGGAGTGCGGGGGAGAGCGAACAGCTGTTGTGTGCAAGCGTCACAAACTGTCCTTGTCTCTTCAGTGTGCTTCTTCATTCGTACTTGCCTGCTTGAGCTCTGGTCTCCTAACTGGCGTCCGGAGCACTGAAAAAAGGTAATGTGGTCGATTTGTCTCCATGGAGGAGCAGTGTCCTGATGCTTCCTATTTCTCCATTCTCCTGATGTCCTATGATGGGTGTTGATTTTGCACATCAGTATTTTAATGACTGCCTGTGAGTTTAGTAAGCAAGATAACCTGTTTTGGGTCTTTTTGCTGTGTCTCCGTAAATTCCTAGGCTTGTCGGCAAAGACAGGCAAAGAATATTCATTCTGTAGAGTGCTACGGGAAGATAAGGAAGCTGTGGCCCAAGTGTTCATACTCATTGACAGGGATGATGATGGGGGTTGGTAAAGGAACAGAGGGTGTTAGGATGGATATGACCAAACTGGGACAATTATCCATGATGAGATTCTTTCTGCCAGAAGAGATCAAGGGTATAAACACTTGGAGTAAAACTGCACCCTAAGTCAGTTACATTTGCAGAACAGTGTCTTTGAACATAAGGATCAAAATCCTTTTTTTTTTTTTTTTTTAATTTATTTCTGAAAGAGAGAGACTGCATGAGCAGGGGAGGGTCAGAGAGAGAGGGAGACACAGAATCTGAAACAGGCTCCAGGCTCTGAGCTAGCTGTCAGCATAGCCCGACGCGGGGCTCAAATCCAAACCGTGAAATCATGACCTGAACCGAAGTCAGATGCTTAACCGACTGAGCTACCCAGGCGCCCCCAAAATCCATTTTTTAAACATACACATTCTTAATGTTTAAAATGTGTCCCCTAAATGTTAAGGGACATTTGGAAACTCTGAAAAGGTACCCAATTCATGCTGAAAGTAGGCATTTCATATATAAAAGTGGATTAATCATTCACTGAGACATTGGGAATGTTAGACATTTAAAAGTGAAGATAATAATTCTAAAGACAATTGATTTGAGAAATTTTTTTGGGTGGGTTTCGTATTCTTCCACTCACATAATCCCTTGTTCCAAAGTCTCTAATATTGATAAATATGGTATGATCTTTAACCAAATTTCACTGTTCAGTAGTTATCACATAATACTTAGCTTGGAGCAAGTTTTCATATGTTGTGGACATAGGGAGATCTTTAGTGAGTCCTGTATCTTCCATAATTACTGAGGCATTTTAATGGAGACAGAACTTACCAACACAGTCTGGGAAAAATGGTAAGCAAGGGTCAAATCCTAATAAACATCAGAGAACTCAGTCTCCAAAGAGCCATCCTAAAAATAATAAATGTGGGGAGGTCTTTTATGAAAGTTCAAATCTTATTATACACCATTGTATCCTTACTAGAGAGAAGATTTAGGAATGTAGTAACTTTGGCAAAGCTTTTAACTTCAAAACTCACTCAGCAGCAGAGATTTTACTTATTCATTCATTCATTCACTCATTCATTTAAAGAGAGTGCACCCGTGCAAGCCAGGTTGTGGGGAGAGAATCTTAAGCAGGGTCTGCCCATCTGCCGAGCCCATCGTGGGGCCTGGTGTCTGCACTTTGAGATCATGACCTGAGCTAAAATCAAGATTCAGACACTTTACCATCTGATCCAACCAGGTGCCCCAACGGCAGAGATTTTATAGTGGGAAGAAATATTATAAATCTACAAAGTGTGGCAAAGCAGTTAACTACTACTCAAAACTTCCAACCTAAAGTAGAATGTAGCAGAGAGAAGGCTGGCAAGTGTAAAATAAAATGTGACAGAGCCTGTAAGCAGAACTACAGACTTTCTGAACATGAGAGAATGTGCAATGGAATAAAGCCCTACACTGCAAAGAATGTGGCAAAGCATTTAACTTGTAATCACAAGTTTTCAACATGAATTAATACATCCTGGGGAGATACCTTACAAATGTCAGTAATGTTGGCAACGTCTTTACCTGGAACTGAGCCTTACTCAACATCAGAGAAAGCATACCGGTTAGAAACTCTAGAAATGTAAAAAACGATGAAACACCTTTGTTTTTAACATAGGCCTCAGAAAAATAGTCTTTTTTTATAGAGAGAGAATCCCGGGAGGGGGAGAGAGAGAGAGAAGGAAGCCATGCTCACCCTAAGTAGGACTTGAACTCACAAACTGTGAGATCATGATCTGAACTGAAGTCAGATGCTTTCCTACTGAGCCACCCAGCTGCCCTTAAAAAATAGTCTTTATCAAGGATAAACATGAACAATTGGCAAACTACATAATGGAAATGCAAATCTAAATTAAGCCGTGGAACTCACAGCAGACAGCAAAAGTCAATACCACTTTTCAGACATAATTCTAAATCAGAATATTTATTATACAGAAAGTTCCAAAGTTAAAACACTCTGATCAGTTACATATAAGCCGTGGGTAATACAGTCTTAGAGGTGCGCAATTGAAAATCTGCATGTAACTTTTGAGTCCCCAAAACAGAACCATACCTACTTTTCCATATAAATTGTTGGCCAGAAGCCTTAACTAGAACATTGGCAATCATCCCATACTTGGTATGTTGTGTATATTATACACGTTATTTGTATAATATAAGCTTGAGAATATAAAACATGAAGGAAATCATGAAGTGAAAACACATTTACAGAACTGTACTGTATTTATAAGAAACATACACATATATACACCTGATACCAGTGCACCCACACTGTTCACACTCATCTTCCTCGATGGCAGAGTGTGTGTATCAATATGTCTGAAAGGAGCAAGGGGGTATGAGTGTCTCCAGTGATAATTATTTTGTGTGTCTTTTTTCTTTTGGCCATATTTGAGGTTTTGCATGGCAAATACTATTAATTTAACGTTTTTAAATGTCTTCAGTTTTGAGAGACACATGCAGAACACCAGTGGGAGAGGGGCAGAGAAGGGGAGGCACAAAAATCCGAAGCAGGCTCCAGACTCTGTGTTGTCAGCACAGAGCCAGATGCAGGGCTCCAAGTCACAAACCATGATCTTGTGACCTGAGCCGAAGTTAGAGGCTCAACTGACTGAGCCACCCAGGCGCCCTTACTTGTATATTTAAAGCGAAAGAGCACAGAGGGGGATGGAGAGAATCTCAGGCAGGCTCAGTGCTGTCAGCACAGAGCTGAAATGGGGCTCCATCTCCCAAACCAGGAGATCATTACCTGAGCTGAGATTAAGAGTAGAACTCTAAATGGACTGAGTGAACCAGGCGCCCCTGATTTTGCTCTGGAATCCTCTCATGGCTCACCTGTATTGCTTGTGTGCGTCCAAAATGATTTGATTGTTGCAGATAAGAGGGGCTCTGTTACGTTGAGGAATACACTCATACCTGCATTTCTTCCCTTCCTTCCGAAAGGGTACAAGTGAGCAAGAGGCAGAGAGAGCGAGAGGATCCCCCAAGAGGCAAAGGGGGAGAGTATGGGAGGGAGAAGTGGGGTTTGTGCTCACCCGTTAGGGGATTTGCACTCATAACCTTGAGTCCACGTCAGATGCTTAACTGAGGCGCCCTCATACCTGATCTTCCATGGAGGATTAAGGAGGCTGTCTTATGTACTGTATAAAGGGGGTCCCCATGGAGATGCTGTTTGTGGTGACATCTAAGAGTGACACAAGGCGCCATGAAGTAAGCATTCAGGGTATCCTTTTTTGCACTAAAAAGTAAGAGAAACTGTCCGCATTTTAAATAGTTTTGCCAGTTGCCGTGCAAGGAGGAAACATTGACAGTGCATTAAAATCTGGATACGTCTTCAAAATGGTCATTCACAGAAGTCAAGAACTTTATTATGTGGTCGACATAAAGAAATTTACACAAATCTATGCAGGAAGTTTGGCTAACTCTTCTGTAAAAGGGTGTGAGATTCTTGCACATCCACATTTACTCAATAATTAGCCTCAGTTTATAAAGCGTGGCAAGCAGAACTCACACATGGATCATTCTATCAGAAAAAGAGAAATGATTCTTTTTTACTTCTTTTGCTTTTTCTTAAGGTTATTTTAAGAGAGATAGAGAGAATCCCAGGTAGACTCTGCACTAACAGTACAGAGCCTGACATGGGCTCGAACTCAAAAACCATGAGATCATGACCTGAGTTGAAGTCAGATGCTTAAACAACTGAGTCACCCAGGTGCCCCAAGAATGATTCTTGAATGCTTGTAATGGGTATTTGACCAAGACTCCTATTGTGATCTTATCATGGTTTGTTGAGTGCTTTTGAAATTAATATAATTATAAGCCGTACCTACAAAATTCTCAAACGCTATTTATAAAATTTTCCTCTGTGTTTTTCTTTGCTCTTGTTTTTGTGAGTAGAGAGAACACAGATTTTTATGGTTTTGATATGCATTGAATGCAATATGTTATATTAAGTAAAGATCTGTTTTGGAGTCCTAAAACACTACGAAGATGGTCATGTGTGCATATGGTTGGGGGGGTGTATACCTAGATCTTCAGTAGGGAAGGGACTATTGCATCAAAATAGATAATTTCCAAATTTCAAAATTGATCATTTTGGGGGAGCCTAACGTCAGTTAGGCGTCCAACTTTGTCTCCGGTCATGATCTCACTGCTCATGAGTTCGAGCTCCACATCAGGTTCTGTGCTGACAGCTTGGAGCCTGGAGCCTGCTTCAGATTCTGTCTCTGGCAGCCCCTCCCCTGCTTGCTTGGGTGCTTTCTCTCTCTCTCTCTCTCTCTCTCTCATACAATATTGAAAAAATCTGCTGATTTTCTAGCAAACAAAAATGCTAGGGATACATAATGGGAATAATTTTCTGTACATTGTATTGAAGTTGTGTCTAAATCTCATGTATCTTACTTTGAGAATCTCCCCAGGCAAGTACTGTCTTGCCTACCTAGCTGTTGATCATATAACATTCCATTTTCCTTGTTCCAGTGTTGATGGGCTGTTGTTCATATAACTTGTTCAGGGAGTTTTTTAGAACAGTTTGCACAAAATGACGTGTTCAAAATTAATTGAAATATTTGAATGATTGTACAGTGAATATATCCAATTCCATATACTTTAATTGCTACATTTCATTTCTTCTCATTTGGAGAAGAACACTAAGTAAGATTTCTTTAGTGAGTGGGGTGGTTCCGTTGGTTAAGGCTCTGACTCTTGATATCCCCTCAAGCTGTGATCTGGTCTCGGTCCTGAGATCCAGCCCCTCGTTGGGCTCTGCTGAGCATGGAGCCTGTTAGGTACTCTCTCTCTGCACACCCTCTCTCCGTCACTTTCTCTCTGCACACATTCTCTCCCTCTGCTCTCTCAAAATAAGTAAACATTTGAAAAAAAGATTTTTTTTTTTAATTTTTTTTTTAATGTTTTATTTATTTCTAGGAGAGAGAGAGAGAGACAGCGTGAGCAGGGGAGGGTCAGAGAGAGGGGAGTCACAGACTGAAACAGGCTCCAGGCTCTGAGCTGGCAGTCAGCACAGAGCCCGACGCGGGGCTCGAACCCATGAACCGCGAGATCATGACCTAAGCGAAAGTCGGACGCTTAACCGACTAAGCCACCCAGGCGCCCCGAAAAAAAGATTTCTTTAGTTGATGTTCTTTTTTCCTTCTTGGAAGTGGCATGCATCATCCAAGTTATTCACTTTCCTGTAACAATTTGATTAGGTGAGAAATTAATATTCTAATGTAGATATTGGAGTTTGGATTTCCAAGATTTTTATATTTTTCCTTATATTCTATTTTTTTATTATTTGTTACATTTTCCTGTATTTTACTAAGAAACTAATTTGTCATTTCATTCTTTCTCTGTGAACACTGTGCTTAATAACATTCCTTTAGCTAGAAATTAGATCATGCTCTTTTTAAAGAAGACATGGTTTATTTTATTTTTTTATTAAACATCTTTTAATGTTTATTTTTGAGAGAAAGAATGAGTGGGGAAGGGTCAGAGAGACAGGGAGACGCAGAATACAAAGCAGGCTCCAGGCTCTGAGCTGTCAGCACAGCTTGAACTCATAAACCGCAAGATCGTGATCTGAGCTGTAAATGACTGGACCACCCAGGTGCCCCATTCTTATTCCTTTTTTGAAATTTGTAATTTTTATGTTTTATGTTTTATCCTCACTTACCTCTTGTAGTGGATCAGTTCTGTGGCGTAAATGTGTTTCCATTCCTATGGTCACTTTGAAACCTGCTGTGAACCGTCTTTAAAGTTGCATCTGTGCAGTGGTCTGTGTGTCCCTCTTAGATGAATTCAAGGTCAGACAATCTGGGGTAAAACGCAGGCTCTACTATTGAAGTTTTGCCAAGAGTCTTGTGAAAGATGAAAAACCATTCTAGACTACTGTGGATTCATGGGTACATTCATGAAGAAGTGTTAGAATGGTATATAGTGTGTAGTAAATGTTCAAGAACTATTGTTGTTTCGGTTCTTGACCTTAGAAGTTGTAATTTCTACAGTAATCTTTAAGTTCATAGTCAATCACAATTTCTTCTTCTTTTTTTTTTTTTTTTTAAATATTTTTATTTATTTCTAGGGAGAGAGAGAGACAGCGTGAGCAGGGGGAGGGTCAGAGAGAGAGGGAGACACAGACTCTGAAATAGGCTCCAGGCTCTGAGCTGGCAGTCAGCACAGAGCCCGACACGGGGCTCGAACCCACAAGCCGTGAGATCATGACCCAAGCGAAAGTCGGACGCTTAACCGACTAAGCCACCCAGGCGCCCCCGATTTCTTCTTTTTTAATGTTTATTTTTGGAATCTAAAACTATGGCCCTTGAACCAAAGGTGTTTGGCATCACTTGTGAGAAGTGAAACTCAGAACCCACCTACAAATCCAGACCAGAATATGAATTTTAACAAGATCGCCACCTTGTTCTCATAATTGTTAATGTTGGAGAAGAACAGGTGTGACTCATCTACATGTTTCCGTCATTACTCTGTGTCTCTCCTTATGTTTGTGGTTCATTATTTTCATAGCTACGGATTTGTAGTGTGCTTTCAGTCAGGAAGTGTGCTGCTAACAACATGATCTCCATGTATTTTCAGGATCGCCCTGAGTATGTGTCATTTTGTAACATCCATATAAACATTAGGGAAGACTTTGATCTTCCTGCCAAAAATGGCATCGGGATTTTCATGGAAATTGTATTACTTTCAATCTTAGGTTTTTGCTTATTCTGATCTCTATTTATTTTTCTTTTTCATTTCCTTTCTCTACTAAATCTCAGCTCTGTTCTTTTTCTAGTTCCTTGTGGTGGATTATTTGAATTTTTTTTTTTTTTTAATTTTAATGTTTATTTTCAAGAGAGAGACACAGAGCACAGGCTGGGGAGGGATAGAAAAAGAGGAAGACACAGAATCTGAAGCAGGCTTCAAACCTCCCAGCTGTCAGCAGAGAGCCGGATGTGGGACTCGAACTCATGAACTGTGAGATAACAACCTGAGCTGAAGTTGGATGCTTAACTGACTGAACCCAAGTACCCCTGAAATTTTTTGTAATACAAGCCTTTATAACAAAAAAATTTGAAAATGGATTTTCTAGCAGGGAAAATTAGCAGAAGTAAACAATACAAGTGATGGCCAAAAAATAAAATAACCTCAAAAATAAATAAAGATTCTTTAGAGTTTTCTATTAGATCCTGTCATCTGTGAACAGATAGTTTTGCTTTTTATATGATTCCTTTTTTGTATATTTTCTTTTTTTTTTTTTTTTTTTTTTAATTTTTTTTAATGTTTTATTTTTTTCTGAGAGAGACAGCATGAGTAGGGGAGGGTGAGAGAGAGAGAGAGATACAGACTCTGAAACAGGCTCCAGCCTCTGAGCTAGCTGTCAGCACAGAGCCCGACACGGGGCTCGAACCCACAAACGGTGAGATTATGACCTGAGCCGAAGTCAGACGCTTAACCGACCGAGCCACCCAGGCACCCCTTTTTTGTATATTTTCTTGCCTAACTGTTCTGACTAGAATATTCCAGTTACTGTGTCGAACGGAAGTGGTGATGTCACTTCCTTACCTTGTTTGTGGTCGCACAGGAGAAAATTTCAGTCTTGTATTTTTGAATATGTTAGATTTCAACTTGTACATTTGTGTCCCTTATTAGGTTGAGGTAGTTTCCTTCTGTTCCTACTATTGAGTGGTTTAAATCCTGAAACACTTTCCAGTATGCTCACATAGTCTTGTTCTGCAACAATTAATATAGTATCAAGTCCTGTTTGTTCTTGATTTGATTAGTGCAGTCTTCTGTTTCTTGATTTCCATGAGTTGAAACACCTTTGAGTTTTAGGAAGAATTCCCACATGATTATGTTATAAAATAGTAAAGTGTTCTTTTGATTCATTTTACTTTAGTTTATTGTGGACTTTGTATTGAATATTTCTCCCAGGTAATATTTTGTAATTGTGTTTACTTGTAGTGTTTTCCTTTGGTTTTGATGATAACCAGGTAGTGTTTGTGTCACAGAAAGTGTTTTGGTAGTTTACCTTCTCTTCACTCCTTGGAAGTGGAGGAGATTTTAAGCACTTTTTCATTAAATGTTTTCATGAATCATCTGACAGAGGATTTTTCATTATTGAAAGTTGTTAGAAATTTCTTGATCAGGCCTCCTGGGTGGCTCAGTCGGTAAAGTATCAGACTTCAGCTCAGGTCATGATCTCAAGGTTCCTGGGTTCGAGCCCTGCATCAGAATCTACGTTGGCAACATGGAGCCTGCTTGATGTTCTCTCTCAAAACCAATAAATAAATTTTAAAAAATTTCTTTATCAATCTAGTTAGCTGTTGGTAGGTTGAGATTTAAAAATATATATATGTTTGTTTATTTCTCCATGATGGAGTCAGGTATGTTATACCTCTTGAAATTTATATTTTTTAACAAAAATTTTTTTTTAATTTATTTTTAAAAAGACAGTGTGCAAGTTGAGGGACAGAGAGAGAGGGAGACAGAATCTCAAGCCGGCTGCACACTGTCAACATGGCGTCCATAATGGGGCTCAAACTCCTCAAACTGTGAGATCATGACCTGAGTTGAAACCAAGTCAGACGCTAAACTGACTGAGCCACCCAGGTGCCCCAGAAGTTAATTTAATTTTTTTTTGTTTTTTTAGAGTGAGGGAGTGCAGGGGTGGGATAGAGAGAGAGAGGGAGAGTATCTTAAGCAGACTCCACACTCTTCAGACAGCCCCAGGCGGGGCTTTGTCTCACAACCCTGAGATGTTGACCTGAGCCATTTTGGATGTTTAAGTAACTGAGCCACTCAGGCACCCCATATACAAAGGTTCTTTTTGTATTTTGTTTTTGATACCTGTTTGTGGACATATATGGTCACATCTTATAATTGTCTTCATTTCTGTGCTATCAGCTATTATATGGCTGCTTGCACTTCTGATTTTAGTTGGTCTTCTTATCTGATTTAGTTATAGGTCTGTCATTTTTGTTCATATTTTCTGAACAACTCCTTCTATTGTTGATATTTTCTTCTTTCTGCTGTGTCCGATTTTGTTCATTTCTGGTTTATGTTTAGATTTCCTTCTGTTAATTTTGTTCCCAAATGGTACTTTTTGCCATATAGGAAAGTGACGCGTGCTACAGCGTGATGATATTCCAGAACGATCTATTAGGCTATGTGGTCAGCACATTACATGTAAATTTCTGTGTGATGGAAGAAGGAGGTTCTGACAATCCCTTCTCAACCATCTTGCTGAAGTTCTCTGATTGATTTTAATTCTGCATATTAGAAGTTGTCAGTATACTTATCTGACAGTAGTTGGATAAATGATTTTACTTTTCTGTTATTTGATCTCTTTCAGCCGTATCTTCAAATGACACGCAGAGTTTGCTGCCAGTGCCCTGCGTAGAATCTTGTTTTCAGAATGTGTCCCTGGGTAGATATAAACAGAGTGCCCTTGAGAATTTACACTTAATGATAGACTGGGACAATAATGGAGAGAGTGCTGAACATCCAAGATACGAAGGACATATCCAAACGGAGATAACTGCCCGTTATGAGAATCTCACTGCTCCAAATGGTGAAGAATATAAAACATTTTGGACGACATCCCTTTTTAAGTCCACTACGTCTGCAAAGCCTTGTGTTCCTGTAAGCAACAGTTCAAATCCCATGATCAAAGATACATATATGCAGAACCCAGATTTGGAAAATCTGGAAAGTTACCTAGTCCAGGCTGAAAATAATTACTTGAACCATTTTGAAAATAGGTTTGCATTGACCTTTCAGTCCAATATTTCTGAAAATCAGACCTTTAAAAATGAAGAAAAAAGCGCTATGTGGTATCAGTTTGAGAGTTCCTTCACTGAGGAGTCAACCCTGCAAAATTACCAGAGCATTTTCAATGAGAATATAATTGCTCAATACAGTGAATCTGAGAAGATATTTATCCAGGGAGCAAATGTTAATAAACATCTGGTTACTCATTTTCCAGAGAACCATTTTGAATGTAATAAATGGGAAGTCTTTTATCAAGGCTCCAACCTTATTATACATAAGAGTATGCATATGGGAGAGAATCCTTATAAATATAACGAATGTGAGAAAGCTCTTAACCAGACCTCCAATGTTACTGATCATCCGAGGATTCATGTGGGAAAAATCCCATACAGACATAATAAATCTGGGAACATGTTTAGTCGATCATCAAGACTATATATACATAAGACAATTGGTGCTGGAGAGAAAAGTTACATTTGTAATGAATGTGGCAAGGTCTTTATCCACCACTCAAGCCTTACTCAGCATCACAGAATTCATACTGGAGAGAATCTTTACAAATGTAATGAATGTGGAAAACTCTTTACCAGGCACTCACATCTTACTGAACATCACAGAATCCATACTGGAGAAAAACCGTACAAATGTGAAGAATGTGGGATGGCCTTTACCCAGCATGCAACCCTTGTTGGTCATTACAGAGTTCATACAGGTGAAAAGCCTTACCAATGTAAAGAATGTGGCAAGACCTTTAAATGGCACTCAATTCTTAGTAAACATTACAGAACTCATACTGGAGAGAAGCCTTACATATGTAAAGAGTGTGGCAAGGCCTTTAGGCAGCACACAACGCTTACTCACCATTACAGAACTCATACTGGAGAGAAACCTTACCAATGTAAAGAATGTGGCCAAGCCTTTATCCAGCACTCCAACCTTACTCAACATCACAGGATTCATACAGGAGAGAAACCTTACCAATGTAATGAATGTGGCCAGGCCTTTAACCATCATTCATATCTTACCCAACATCACAGAATTCATACAGGGGAGAAACCGTACCAATGTAAAGAATGTGGCCAGTCCTTTAACCAGCACTCTAACCTTACTCGACATCACAGAATTCATACTGGAGAGAAACCTTTCAAATGTAAAGAATGTGGCCAGGCCTTCAACCAGCATTCACACCTTAATCAACATCACAGAATCCATACTAGAGAGAAACCTTTCCAATGTAAAGAATGTGGCCAGGCCTTTAATAGACACTCAAACCTTACTCAACATCACAGAATTCATACAGGAGAGAAACCTTTCCAATGTAAAGAATGCGGCCAAGCCTTTAACAGGCACTCATACCTTACTCGGCATCATAGAGTCCATACTGGAGAGAAGCCTTACAAATGTAAAGTATGTGGCCAGGCCTTTAACAGACACTCAAACCTTACTCGACATCACAGAATTCATACTGGAGAGAAACCTTACAAATGTGAAGAATGTGGCCACACCTTTATCCAGTATTCACACCTTATTCAACATCATAGAATACATACGTAAGAGAAAGCTTACCAATGTAAAGAATGTGGCAAGGTATTTAATCTCTGGTTAACCTTTACTCATTATCACAGAATTCACACTGGAGCAACCTTACAAATCTAAAGAATGTGGGAAAACTATTAAGGACTTCTTAGGCCTTACTCCATATCGGAGAATTCCTTTTGGAGAGTAACCCACAAATGTAAAGAACATGGCCTGACCTTTAAGCAATGCTAAATCCTGACTCCTGAACAGAGAAGTTATACTGGAGAGGATTTTGCAAATATAAAGAATTTGGCAAGCTCTTTAACCAGAGGTCAAAGCCTCATTCAACATCACAGGATTCCTACTGGAGGAAAAATTTACAAATGTTAGGAACCTGGTAAAACTTTTAGGACTGTTGAACCCTACTCAGCCTCACTGAGTTTATACTGAGGAGAAACATTGCGAAGGTAAAGAATGTGGCAGGGCCGCCACTGAAACTCACAACTTGCTCAACATCACAGCTATCTTACAGTTTAAAAACCATAACATGTAGAGAAAGTTGCAGTGCCTTTAACCGGAATCCAGTCTGTACTGAGTATCCCAAAATGCACACTAGATTCAAACCCTGAAAATGTAATCAATGAGCAAAGACCTTCATTTTAAATGTACATTTTAGCAAACACCAGAGCACATAGAGGAAAGTAACTTGAAAGATATAAAAGATATAAATATTTAGGAAAATATTTAATTATCAAATATCAATAAATGTCACAGAAATCAAGTGAAAAGCATTGTCAGTCAACCTATTTAGACATTACATCAAAATACTCCTTACAAGTAATAATACAAAGTTAAACACTTAGATAAAATATATGCTAATAGGTTTCAAAAGCTTAAATGGATGGATTTTTGCATAGGTAGAATTAATTTCAATATTTTTTTTTCTTACATTGATCTCTGGTATTTGACTAGCAAATATTAATGTATTTCTTACTCTCAAATCACAGAATTCATTCATTCCTACGGGATGCGTGAAAATATGTGGCTGATTGTTGATGCATCAAAGATATGAGATGTCCTTTTTCACTAGGTGGGACTCCTGCATACCTAAGTTTTCATGGGAGATGGACAGTATGATGTACAGTCTATGAAGAAAATCTAAGTGGAGATGCTGATTCTGGTTATCGTGAGATAGGTGTTCAGAACATCAATCTTCTCCGTTTATTCAAAGTAAAAAATTTCGGAAATACTGGGGTTTTTTTGTTTTGTTTTGTTTTACTAACTGGTGTTTTAAGGAAAAAGACCTGGCAGACCTGGTGTATCTTCATCACAATTATAATTCGTTCGAAGTAGAGAATGTCAGTTGATGTGGTTGAAATTAAGAAATCCTCACTGATGTCAGAAAGAGGATTGCTAATGCTTCCCCCAAATGGCATTATGATTATAGGTACATATTTTTAAAGAATGACCTCAGGCCTGAAAATTATGGAAAGCACTATTTCCACATCATTATATCAGGAGACAAATGGCTTTTTAAATGCCTGTATTCTGTATTTGGAAGAAGGATTATAGAGTGGGTTTGGAATGCATTATTTAGTCTGTGTATGAACTTAATATATTTTAGTTACTAAAACATGGTTTTTAACATGTTTGCATGGATGTGTAACGAATGAAGTGTTACCCCACGACTGTTAACCTATCATTTTATTTAATGTTGTAGGAAACTGATATCTATCACGTATTTTTAATGCGGTGGAGTAATATACCTAGAAATCCATTTTCTCTGGCTTTAAAGTTTAAATAATGTGTGATTATTTTTTCCCCTAGTTTATCAGTTGTATCATTTTCTCCTTTTTGGGACTAGTGGGATAGTACTTGGATATATTACAGATGATATAGGGATATTATAGACTGTTTATCTCAAGGACTCCATGATGGTGCTACTTGGCAACCATTTTGTGTAGCCAGTAGTTTTACAGGGACTCGAACTAACACCGGCCCTTTCTTACTAGTATGGTCCCTAGTTTTAACACCCTGCAGAGTCACAAGTTCATGTAACTTTTTTTTTTATGTTCATTTATTTATTTTGAGAGAGAGGGCGAGCAGGTGAGGGGCAGAGAGAGGGAGACAAAATCCCAAGGAGGCTCTGCCAGCAGGGCAGAACCCAACCTGGGCCAAACTCCCAAGCCTTAAGATCAGGATCTGAGTCACTTAGCGGATTGAGCCACTCAAGGCGCCCCCTTGTGTATCTTTTGATGACTTCCCAGTCTCCCAACTTTCCCCTTTGTGTTCCTTAGAGAAGACTGCCAGAGAACTTACCTAAACCAATTTAAGCAGTGGCCTAATCCGGATTTAGCACAGGGACTTTAAAGCACTACACCATGGCCCCAAATAAAGGTAAGTGCCTCCAGTCATAATGGGGGGACGGGGGGCTGTTTTGATATTTACCTGAAGTTGGCATACACGTATGACAGTGCTGGTTGAGTAGTAGATAACCCGTAAGTAGGAGAAACATTCCAGTAGGAGTGATACAGCGCCAGGTAAGAGCTAGAAAACAGGATGAGGAATTGGCATTAATTCTGCATGTGGAGAAAAGACACCTATCCTGAGTTACACAACTGACTCTGGATTTCGAGAAATAAAACTATTTGTTTTATTTCCTAGTTATCTCTAAATCTCCAGTTCTGTCGTTTTTGTTTCCAGCTACATAGGCACCAAAAACATTCTTCTCTGCCTGTGTTGCGGCGAGAATGTCCTTGTTGAAATCCTAAATCCAGTTATACAGATGTGTTTGGCCAGTGGGATGCAGTATTCAGACATTTAGCACTGGGGTGTGGAATAAGAATATGAAGAAAACATGACCATGGCACCATCTTTAGAGAGATAAGACCTATGAAGTGAAAATGTGAGGAACTCTCAAATGTGGGAAGGGAACTGCAGCTGGCTCCCTTTACTCACCCAAAGGCAGACAGCTCTTGGTGGGGTCATCTCATGAGTAAATGTCATGGAGGTAAGGATTTTGGAAATGTTGGGTTTCTGAGGATTAAGGAATTCAATCTTTTATCTTCATGACTCAATTGAATTGTGTGTTACTGAAGAATAGGTCTTGTTGGGTGATGATTATGGTGATTGCCCAGACAGATCAGTGGCAGTGGATGCAGGAGGGATTAATGAGTGGTACACATGTGGCCTAGCTGTAAAATGTCACATGTAAGAGTAGATTTTGGAGATGAAGAAGCCTTCTGGACACTCAGAATCAGCAAGGCGTGTGCTATGGTTGGTGTCCTCAAAGCATGAATGTCCCAGGTATATAACCCCGTTTATGGTTAGATCCACTCTATGTGGGTGACGTTTTAGGGAAGCTGATGTACTGCTGTGAGGAACCTTCCTGTCTTCAGTCAGCCCCATGAGGAATATAGTTCTGTGCTCTGATTCTTTCCAAGGCATAGAGTTTTTGGAGGAGAAGTTGGAGCATTAGTGGGCAGTGAGCATTGTTTCAAACAGTCCAGCACATGTGATCACTGACTTAATGGACAGATAAGAAAGTTATGTACGTACACAACAGAATATGACTCAGCCACAAAAAGCAGTGAAATCTTGACATTTGCACTGACCTGGATGGATGTAGAGTATGGTGTAAGCGAAAAAGAGAGACAACTACGACGTGATTTCACTTGTGTGTAATAAAAGAAACAAGCATATGGGAAAAAAAGAGGCAAATCAAAAAATAGACTAAACTATATGGAAGAAACTGATGGTTGCCGGAATAGTAGAGTGGGGGGTGGGGGGATGGGTTAAATAAGTGATGGGAATTATGGAGTGCACTTGTGTCGAGCACTGGGTGTTGTATGGAATTACACAATCATTATTGTACACCTCAAACTAATATAGTGTATGTTAACTAACTGGAATTGAAATAAAACCTTTAAAAAATAATTGTGTTTTTTATAGATTTAAGCAAACGTTTTCTCTTAACTGATTTGCAGGAGTTTCACAAAACATACCTTGTAAACAAATTGAAACACTTTTATCTTTTCTCCTTACTTGATGCCTCCAGAATTCAGAAACTCGGGGACTATTATCAATAGTTCATTTGTTCTCATATAAATGCCTCGTTTAATAACACTACTTGAAACCACAAAGCTAACTTTGAAATACAGCTGAATCTTTGCCTCCTGAAATGTGTTTGATTAAAACTGACCTATTGTCAGGACTAAAGTGCTAGATCGATGACGTGAAAAATCTACCAGGTCAAGTTTTAACATGTGAACCTACCACAGAAGTTTCAGACAGGGGAACTGAAGTGGTTTAGGACCACCTCCTTCACCCCTCCCCACTCTGCCTCCCTGCCCGCAATGTGCCACTTTGTCTTGATAGAGGTGGAGGCACTATGAACCTGTGGGCTCAAGAACTTTTTCCCCTCCCTTAACCATACAGAAGACTAAGTTGTAGGGCTTTTCCCAGAGTAAGTTATTAACCAAGATAAGGTTTATCTGAGTGACCCATCTGTGAGGTAGGCCAAGCCTCTAATTACCAAATATGTGCTCTTATCACCCTGTGAAAGGCATTCCTTTCCTAGGGAGCTCCAGGCTCCTACCCCTTTTTCCTTACTTCAGGATGACATTCCTACCTCATCTTGCCTGACAGTCTGGAATTTCCACATCAATGCGGATTCCCTGTAAATACACCTATTAAATTTGATCATCTTCTGTTCTTAACCTGTCTTGGGTCAGTTTGGTTCTTAGTCCGGCTAGAAGGACCTTTGAGGCAACAAGAATTCTCCAGCAGAGGATTTGACTTTACTGCCACATTTCCTGGCATCCCATTTCACGTAGAAGAACATGGCAGAGCGGTAGCAAGTACTTCCAGAGGAGTTCATTTTTTGAGCTCAGTTTTTGCCACAGTTTCAGAAGATTCTTTGCTGCATTGATACTACCATGTTAGTGTTTTCTTTAAAAACTGAGTAGAATTCAAATTCTGGATCCCACTCGGTTTGTTCAGCTGAATAGATGGTTCTCTGCAGGTGGGTGCATGAGTACACATTATTTCAAGGGTCCTCATTTAGGCCACTTGAGCATTACAGTCATCCTTAGTATAACTACATATTTGGATACTTGCAAGTATGTCATCCATGTGTGTTAAACATGAGTCTCACTAGATTGTTGGAAGGTGATTCTCTATTCTTTCCCCTATTGTGACGGATCATTTTGATTCCTATTGAGTTAAATGCTCAGCACTACCTAAGGGGTTTGAGCTGTGAACGAATGTGCTAATTAGAGTGGTCTTGGCCCTGTAGGGTCTTGCTCAGGGAGTTGGTTGATTGTATTTTGTGTCTTGGTTTCCTCTGCACTTAGCCTGCCTAAATTCAAAGTGCTCAGCATGTTAAGTGGCTGGTTCTTCTTTGGTTCCCCTGAGAGCAACTAAATTATTTGTGTGGTGAATGCGAAACCCTGTGGGATGGCTGCTGGGAGCTGTCGACTCTGCCCCTGTCTAATGAGAAGAGCTAATGTCCTTTGTCTTGGGATTCCTTCAGAATCTCTACAGAATGCATCAAGCATTTACATTGGCAACATTGAAAATTTTTAATTTTTAAAAAAATTTTTAATGCTTATTTTTCAAAGAGAGAGCATGGGGGGGAGGGGCAGAGAGAGAGAGGGAAACACAGAATCTGAATCAGGCTCCAGGCTCTGAGCTGTCAGCAGAGCCCGATGGGGGGCTTGAACTCCTGGGCCGTGAGATCATGACCTGAGCCAATTTTGGACGCTTAACCAACTGAGCCACCCAGGCAGCACAAGAATTTTAAATTTCTAAGAGGAAGAGTCCTCTCTGCCACAGACCTGCAAGCTGTTCTTTCCTGACCCTACAGTGTTATTGTGGCCATGCAGTATTACAAAGGAAAATGGTCATCCTTTATTAGAGTCCTGACTGAACACCAGCCTATCATGTAGCATGCAGCCTAGTGGGCTACGTGTGGGGAGCTAAATCAGAAAGAGTTCCCCATTGCCAACTAGGAAGCACAGACCCAGAACCACAAAGCCTCTCAGATTCTGAAACCAGAAGAGTACAAGTCTTCATCAAAATGAGTTTATGATGAGATAAGATAATGTAGTAGAAACTGTCCCTGGGGTCATCACCTGCTACATGTTTATCAAGAGAGATCTCCCCAGCCGGATGTCTTCTTTCTCTCACTGGACAATGAAAGCACCATAGTCGAGTCATTTCACATCTTCCTTAATGGTCTTCTTAATGCTAAATTTTTGATGCGTAGTCTGTTTAAATCGTTTTCGTTCATTTCATGACGGTTCAATTATAAATTTTATCTTGTACTTTTAAAATAGAACAATTACTTCTGACATGAAGTTTTGCTTACTACGTAAAAATTTGTAGGTTGAGGCCAAAACTTCCCAAACAAAGTTTTGGGAAGGTGACATTTCTGATGTGTCTATTTAAGGACAAATGTAAAAGGGCTACAAATATTGGAGTCCTAAAAAACCCCTTCCTTTATAAATGCATTATTTTTGCTCCTCCATATAATGGGATATAGCAAACTAAAAATTTGTATATATACAGTATGTCAGAACTTCCTAGTAACTTCTCTTGAATCTATTTTTATTTTTAGAATTATTTTTTTTTATTTTTAATGCTCTTTTTTTTTTAATTTTTTTTAAATGTTTTATTTATTTCTAGGAGAGAGACAGCATGAGTAGGGGAGGGTCAGAGAGAGAGGGAGTCACAGACTCTGAAACAGGCTCCAGGCTCTGAGCTGGCAGTCAGCACAGAGCCCGACGTGGGGCTCGAACCCACGAACCGTGAGATCATGACCTAAGCGAAAGTCGGACGCTTAACCGACTAAGCCACCCAGGCGCCCCTTAATGTTTGTTCTTGAGAGACAGAGACAGGGCATGAGCAGGGGACTGGAAGAGAGAGAGAGGGAGACAGAATCTGAAGCAGGCTCCAGGCTCAGCGCTGTCAGTGCGGAACCCAGTGCAGGGCTTGAAATCACCGACCACAAGATCATGACCTGAGCCAAACTTGGATGCTTAACTGATTGAGCCACGCAAGCGCCCCATTATATTTAGTTTTTTAAGGTTTTTTTTTTTTTTTTTAGAGCCGGCGGGCAGGGGCAGAGAGAATCTGATGCAAGGCTCCATCTCACAGCACCCTGAGGTTATGACCTGAGCTGAAATCGAGTCAGACTCTTAACCAACTGAACCACTCAGGCGCTCCATTTTTTTTTTTTTAATGTTTTATTTATTTCTAGGAGACACAGAGAGAGACAGCATGAGCAGGGGAGGGTCAGAGAGAGAGGAGGTCACAGACTGAAACAGGCTCCAGGCTCTGAGCTGGCAGTCAGCACAGAGCCCGACACGGGGCTCGAACCCACGAACCGTGAGATCATGACCTAAACGAAAGTTGGACGCTCAACCAACTAAGCCACCCAGGCACCCCTCAGACGCTCTTTTTTAAGATTGAATGTTGTGTAGGTTGGGCAGTTATATTCCTCAGGCCAATACCATCTCAAGTGTATAAATGTATAAAATAAAATATAAAATTCATTTTTCTATATTCAAGACGAAAGCACATAAATGCTAGTGTAGGGTTCTGAGATGAAATATATTTCTCTTGAATATTTGAGAAATTGAAAAGTCCTTCCAAGAAAATCCAAGAAACCCAATAATCTTAGCTGCTGACACAAAGGAAAAGGACCTCATTCACCCCTGCATGCAGTGATTTACTGGCCCCGACTGATTTCCAAATTGGGTCTCTGTAGGAAGTTATCTCTGCTGGAACCTCTGAAAGCCAACCCTGGGATCCATGTGTTTTGTGGTCTGCTCTATAAGCAAGAACGATACATTTGATGGTGTGAAACTGGACGTGTCAGGGGCTTGCTTTAGTGACTGAGCAAAATGATGTCTCACTTTATTTTGACCCGTTCTCACTGTCTGTGCTTTATGGAATAATTTCACTACAAATTAAATTCTTATTTCTTCATCTGTATTGCTATATATCTAATATTGCTATGCAAATCAAATTGTGTAATTAAAAAAGCTCTCTGGATTTAAGCAGATTTGGAAATGTTACCAAAAATTTACAGCTAGAATTCAGCCTTAATTGCACTTCATTGCCTTACTGTCAGAATAAGTTAAGTTTGAACATTTCTATTGTCCTCAGCTCACCACAAATAATAGAAATGGTGTGATTTTGTGGCCCAAAGTGAAACTGAAAAAAAGGGAATAGAAAAATGATAGCGGATCTCTCAAAAAAAAAATTTTTTTAAAGACACTATAGATCAACAAAGTCTGCTCAGTGGTGAGTGTCTCAATACTGTCCCCAGAACAAGTTTCTGGGCAGTTGCTGGACAGTGTGAGAAATAAGCCCATCGATCCAATCAAAGGAGGGAAGAGGAGACTTAGAGCACAGTGAAGGGAGGCTTCAATCAACCTTGCAAGAGTGGTTTCTGCTGGATAGGCACACACAGGGCAGTCACAGCAGACAATTTATCTCCTGGCATGTAAGTCCCTCCCCTGGGTCCTCACTAGCTGAGTACTACCGGGGTTACAGCCTTCCCCAAAGTTGCCTATGCCCACGTAGAGCAAAAAGTAGTCTGACTGAAACAAATGTACATTCCCTGAGGTGAGGTAGAGAATTTCAGTCCCTCCTCCCTCTGTTCTTTAGCTCATGCTCATTGCAAAGCCCACAAAAATAAACCTGCTAAATGGAGAGGGGAAGAAGAACCAGAAGGTGAAGTGTCTAAGGGGTGGGAACTCCAATGTGGGGGGAGGGAGAGTTTGTACATATTTCTGATAGGTTGTAAACCTATTGTGAATTAGACCGCACAGCTTTTATTTAGTATTTCTTTTTTTTTAATGTTTTATTTATTTCTAGGAGAGAGAGACAGCGTGAGCAGGGGAGGGTCAGAGAGAGAGGGAATCACAGACTGAAATAGGCTCCAGGCTCTGAGCTGGCAGTCAGCACAGAGCCCGACGCGGGGCTCGAACCCACGAACCGCGAGATCATGACCTAAGCGAAACTCGGACGCTTAACCGACTAAGCCACCCAGGCGCCCCATTTATTTAGTATTTCTAAAGATGAATCATCTCCCTTCTTACAATGGGACCTTGAGATGCCCCCACTGGCCAGAGGCCAGTGAATGAATCATGGGCAGAACATCCACATGGGACTGGGTTCCCTTTGCACTCACCAAAATCGTAACCAAAGCAAATGAGTTTGTCCACCATGTGCAGCAAGCCAGTAAAATCCTATACTGAGCTTTTGCAGTGAACCAATTTAAGCTGTTTATTTGTGTGGACCCACCCAGGAGAAGGAGGAGCTAATGTTCAAGTCTTGAACTCCCCGATAGCTTGCAAGTGAAAGTTTTTAAGGGGAAAATTGGGCTCAACAGTCTTTTGATGAGACAGAGCATGGGCTAGACTCAGGCCCCCTTAACACAGACCATGAAATCCAGCATTGTTTGGCTCCATTAGGGAAAAGACAAACACCAAAAACAAACAAACAAAGGTCTGCATCTTGAGTAGTTTACGTTGCAGGAATTCAGAGGAAAGATGCTTACTCTGAATACTGGCAAAGACGGGACCAAACCAGGATGCGCCATGTTGGACTCTCCCTGACATTTACCCTTTCCTTTGTCCTGTGTCCCTTCTTCTCAAGCATAAGATGCAATGAAATCTTGCCTGAAACTCCAATTTGGTTTATGATCAATTTCTCTTGCTGAGAGAGCCCAAGGGCGTGGTTTGGTTCATGGTCACTAAAAAGGTGGATGCCATTGATTGGAGACGCCTGAGGCCATGTTAGCAGATGTTACTCCATGATTTCTGCTGCCAGTTTCCCTGCTACCCCAGAGGCGCATTCCATCACAAAAGGCTTTGTCAGAAAAGTATCTTTTTTCTTTATGCTAAAGGTTTTATTGGGTGCATCTGGTAGTTATATCTGCAAGGTAGTGCTGGTTAACCACTTGTAAGCTAGTGGGGTTACACTTCCCATCTCTTGAGCCAAGACTACATGTGCTACTACATGTACTACTACACACTACATGTGGCTCCTATATGACCTGTGCATTCTTTCATCTGAACTGACAAGATCAGTGTGGCTTCATTAGATCAATTTTGCGTTGATACTATCAGGGAGTATGAATTTATTTCCCTTTTAAGGTCCTTCTAGCTGGACAGAGAATCTAATTGCAATGAGACAGATTAACAGAAGATCGGATTAAATTTCATGAGTATAGGAAACCCTCACAGACACAGAAGTCTCTTAGTTCATCCTGAACTAAGGAGGAGGGTCTGGGACTTTGAAGTGGAGAAATGCTGGGACGCCTGGGTGGCTTAGTCGGTTAAGCGTCCGACTTTTGCTTGGGTCATGATCTCGCGGTTTGTGGGTTCGAGCCCCGCGTCGGGCTCTGTGCTGACTGCCAGCTCAGAGCTTGGAGCCTGTTTCAGTCTGTGACTCCCTCTCCCTCTGACCCTCCCCTGCTCACGCTGTCTCTCTCTCTCTCTAGAAATAAATAAAACATTAAAAAAAAATTTTTTTTGAAATGGAGAAATGCTTCACAGGGCAGTAAGGAGAAGCGCAAATGTCTGATAATTAGAGGTTTGCCCGCTCACAATGTCACTCAGATAAAATTTGTCTCTGGTGACAATACTTCTTCTCTGAAAGATCCCCAATTTAGAGTTTTCTACATAGTAGAGAGTGAAAAGGTTTTCTTGGGCCCACAGGGTGTCAGTTGCCTTTACCCCCCAAAATGTTCACGTCCAAGTGTCCCATCTTGGGACAGCCTGCCCCTGGTGCCTACAGAACGTTGCTTTAAAGCAGTCTCTGTACGTAGATGTGTGTGCCATGTTAGATGAACTCTAGATAAGACAGTCTTGGTTAAAGCCTAGTTTCTTCCATTTATTGGTTGTTTGGCAAAATACTGTCATAAAGGAGTACTATGTTTGGTCTCTATTTTGGTGGGGGTTTTTTCATTTACTTTAAAAAAACTGTTGTGATGCTATGCAGCTGCTTGTGCTCTGTCTCTCAAAAATAAACGTTAAATCATACCATTCAAACCCATCAAATAACAGTATTTCGGGAGATTATTTTGTAGAATTCTATAATAGCCTCTCTTCTCTAAAGAGGACAACGCTGGATTGAAAATAAAAGAATCTCTAACAAAACTCACATTCCTTTTTTAAAAATTGTTTTTTAGCATTTCTTCATTTTTTGAGAGACAGAGAGACAGAGTGCGGGAGCGGGGGTGCAGAGAGAGAGAGGGAGACACAGAATCTGAAGCAGGCTCCAGGCTCTGAGCTGTCAGCACAGAGCCCAATGCGGGGCTCAAACCTACAAACTGTGAGATCATGACCTAAGCTGAAGTCGGATGCTGAACTGACTGAGCCACCCAGTCGCCCCTAACATTCTTATTTTTAAAATAAACGGGTCTTGCTATATCTAAGCCAGACCTGGTCACCTTTCTGGAGCAAAGAAGGACACCTGGGATGTGAAGAGACAGGTACGTGGGAAAGAATAAAGCAGATAACACAGGTGAGGTCCAAAAGTAAGAGAGGAAGCCAGACCTTAAAATGTGGTTTGGGAAGTCTACTTACATGGAAATAATTTTGAAGCTTCAGTTCATTTCCCTTGCTGTCACGGAAGGGCAATCCTATCTAACACTCACCATGCTCTTACATCCTTTAAGGATTCTTCTTGACCCCCTGGTCTTCCATCATATTCACAGTGAAGGTCAAAGACCTTTCTATTACCTGTGAGGGTGTGCGATGTCTGTCTGTCTGTCTGTTGCTTTGGGGGTCTGGGGAACTCTGTGCCTATTTCTGAGGAACTCTATGCTAAGCCATTTCTTCAGTTCCATTTTTGTGTCATGACAGATGTCAGTTGTTATGGTATTTCTTGATAACTATGGTTTTCTAATTTTGTTTATATGAATGTTCCCATGACTATATTCTTTTTGTTTTTCACATTTTCAGAGAGAGAGCACACACAGAAGTAGGGGAGAGAGGGGGAGAGAGAGAATCCCAAGCAGACTCCTCACTGTCAGTTCAGAGCCCAACGCAGGGCTTGAACTCCTGAATCGTGAGATCATGACCTGATCTGACATTGGACACTTCAGGGGCGCCTGGGTGGCTCAGTCGGTTAAGCGTCCGACTTCAGCTCAGGTCACATGATCTCATGGTTCGTGGGTTCGAGCCCTGCATCAAGGCTCTATGCTGACAGCTCAGAGCCTGGAGCCTATTTCAGATTCTGTGTCTCCCTCTTTCTCTGACCCTCCCCTGTTCACACTGTCTCTCTCTCTCTCTCTCTCTCTCTCTCTCAGAAATAAATTTAAAAAAAAAAATTAAAAAGTTAAAAAAAAAAGAATTGGATACTTCACCGACTGACCCACTCAGGCACCCCCTCATGACTGTGTTCCATACATTGAGGTTGTGATTAGTTTTTTGTGAAATTCACCTGTGGTTTCAGGCTCTAGAGTTCTGATAGAACATGCAAATGTACATGAGTTTTATAAGAAATGAGTTTAATAATTAGTCAAAATCCCCATATTTGTTAAAATGTTTTGTTCACAAATATAAATTCCCTTTGGGGCAAAAAGCAATCATCAGAATTTTCATCTACTTTTCTCATAATGTATTTGAATTGTGATCTAATTAATACTCAAACACTTATTTTATACCACAGCGATACTCAGCATATTGTCCAACAATCACGGTGTTTCTTTATTTAGAACTGTTTGATGTTCCTTCTTTAAACAATCTTTTTAATGTTTATTAATTTTGGAGAGAAAGAGACAGATACGGAGTTCAAGCAGGGGAGGGTCTGGGAGAAACAGAGACACAGAATCTGAAGCAGGTTCTGGGCTCTGAGCTATCAACACAGAGCCCGATGAAGGGCTTGAGCTCATGAGCTGTGAGATCATGACCTGAGCCAAAGTCGGACACTCAACCGAATGAGCCACCTAGGCGCCCCTGTTTCTTCTATTTAAAAAAAAAAAAAGTTTATTTATTTATTTTGAGAGAGAGAGAGAGAGCAGGTAAGCATTGAGTGGGGGACGGGCAGAGAGAGAGAATTCCAAGCAGGATACACTCTGTCCGCATAGAGCCTCACATGGGGCTCTATATCCCAGGAACCATGACAACTTGACCTGAGCCAAAATCAAGAGTTGGATGCTTAACTGAACCAGCCAGGCGCCCTGTTGTTGATTCTAAAGGCTGAATTATATACTCGGCATTCTGTGTAAAAGTGGGAATATCTCATAATAATATACTCTATAGAGTTACTTAATGCTTATAAAATTTTTATTAGAGCATTTTATGATTCAGTGAAAAGAATTTTCTGAGCAATTTATGTTATATAACACATGCTACTGTTTCCGGTGGTTGCTTTTCTTGGGTGTCCACTCAGTTTAAAAATTACAGCTAGGGGCGCCTGGGTAGCTCAGTCAGTTATGCCTTCAACTTCAGCTCAAGTCATGATCTTACAGTTTGTGAGTTTGAGCCCCACATCAGGCTCTGTGCTGACAGCTCAGAGCATGGAGCCTGCTTCAGATTCTGTGTCTCCCTCTCTCTGCCCCTTCCCTGCTCACACTCTGTGTCTGTCTCAAAAATAAGCATTAAGAAAAATCTTAAAATTAATGGTTATGTCGAAGGATCCTTTTATAATAGGACGTGTATGCTTTATTCAGATATTTTTCAGTTAACATTTCACTTAATCATGTTTTGCAATGCAATAACAAAGCTTCCTATTTTAAAAGTTTATTTATTTATGTATTGAGAGAAAGAGAGAAAGCCCTTGAGCAGAGAGGGAGAGTGAATCCCAAGCACTGTCAGCACAATCCACACTGTCACCACAGAGTCCCACACAGGGCTCCATCCCAGAAACTGTGAGATCATGACCTGAGCTGAAACCAAGGGTCCGAAGCTTAACCGAGTAGGCCACCAAGGCGCCCCACGGCTTCCTTTTTAATGATAGGTGCCACATCATTAATTAATTGTGCATTTGTTTTTTATCTATGTTTTATAACCTTGGGTAACAATTTTCATTGCAATTGAGGACATTGTAGGGTTTAATTCAAATAGTAATCAGCCATAAGTCAATTACCAATAAAATTATGTGTCTGTTTGCGTAAATATTACCCATATGTTGTTGTTTCATGACTTACATTGTTTGTTTTTTTCTTGGTTAGTTGTCAGTGGTTGTTTTATCCTGTCTGTTTTATCCCAGGTGGGTTGTCATGATGGAATTCATGTCATCTATTTGTGGATGAATTCGTATTCTCTTTGGGAGAGAAACACCTTTTTGAATTGAAGGTCATTTTGTGAAACTCATATGTCTGTATCAATTTTTGATGTCACGATTTGTTTTTAATTGTGGTCCAAAACATGCCATGAAATTGACCATTTTAACTGTTTTTAACTTAAGTATTAAGTGTATTTACATTATTGTTAAACCAATCTCTTGAATTTTCTCATCTTGCAAAACTGAAACTAAGTATCTGTTAAACTCCCCCATTCACATTTGTCTTTACTGTAAGCCGCTTGCTTTCCCTCCCTCCCTCCCTCCCTCCCTTCCTTCTTTTCTCTTTCTCTTTCCCTGCCTCCTTCCCCTTTTTTCCTCCTTTTACTTGCATCTTATGTGTGTCCTTAGATTTAATATGATTCTTTTATAAACAGGAAGTTGTTGGATCTTGTGTTTTACTCACTCATAAAAGTTTATTCCCTTTAATGTGGGGATTGGGAGGATTTAATCTACATGCAAAGTAATGCTGAAAGGAAAGAACTATGGCTGTTTTCTCATAGATTTCCGTATTTCCTGTGGCTACATTATCCCACTTTTCCTCTCTTCCTGTGTCCCATTATGTTTCTTTGATGTTTATAATGGCATACATTTAAAAAAACTTCTTTAAACATTTATTCATTTTTGATGGAAAGACACGGAGTACTAGCAGGGGAGGGGCAGAGAGAGAGGGAGACACAGAATCGGAAGCAGCTTCAGGCCCTGAGCTGTCAGCACAGAGCCTTAGGCAAGACTTGGACTCACAAACCGTGAGATCATGACCTGAGCCGAAGTTGGAGGCTTAACCGACTGAGCCACCAGGCAAGCCTGTAATGACATGCTTTGATACCATTCTCATTTCCTTTTTATGTCTTCTATAGGGTTGTTTTTTTGTTTTTGTTTTTCAGTTACCAGGGGGATTACTTAAAACCTCGAAAGCTGTAACAAACCATTTTAACCTGATATCGTCAGTAGCATACAAAACTCTACTACTTAGGGCTCCTGGGTGGCTCAGTTGGTTAAGCGTCCAACTTCGGCTCAGGTCATGATCTCACAATTCGGGAGTTTGAGTCTCGCATAGAGCTCTGTGCTGACAGCTCAGAGTTGGAGCCTGTTTCGGATTCTGTGTCTCCCTCTCTCTGCCCCTCCCCCACTCCCCTTTTGTCTCTCTTAAAAATGAATAAACATGAAAACAAAACAAAACCTCTACTATTTATCCTGTTCATCCCTGTATCCACTTTATGTCACTGATGACCCAAATTCTACCTTTTATGTGGTGTAGTCTATAGTTTAGATATATCATTTTTATGCTTTCATGTTATTTTTTAAATTTTTGTCATATAGAAAGAAGCGATTTGTGCTCCCTCAATAAAATATTCGAGATTTCCATATTTGTGTAAACAGTTTCACTTACCAGAGAGCTTTATCTTGTCATGTGGTTTGAGTTACTGTTTGGAGTCAATGTATTTTAACCAGAAAGACTTCCTTGAATGTTTCTTGCAGGGCAGGTCTAGTGGGTTTTACCCGAGAAAGTCTTCCTTTCTCCATTTTTGAAGGACAGTTGTGCCAGGTACAGTAACTTTGGTTGATAGTTTCTGATCTTTCAGTACTTGAATGTCTTATCCCATCTACTTCTTCACAGAAGTCCTGCTGAGAGACCACTCGTATTCCGAGAAGAGCTGAGTTGCACAAGATGAGCTGTTTTTCTCATGCTGTTTCAAAATTCCTTTTCACTTGTTTTAATTAAAAAAATTTTTTTTAACTTTTTTATTAGAAGTTTTTGAAAATCATTTTAAACATTGTGTTTATTTTTGAGAGACAGAGCACAGGCACTGGAGGGGGAGAGAGAGAGACGGAGACAGAATCCGAAGCAGGCTCCAGGCTGTGAACTGTCAGCACAGAGCCCGACTGCGGGCCCCAAACCCACCAACCGTGAGAACATAACCTGAGCTAAGGTTGGAGGCTTAACTGACTGAACCATCCAGGTGCCCCATGTGATTTTTTTTTAATGTTTGTTTATTTTTGAGAGAGCTCAAGTGAGGAACGGGCAGAGAGAGGGGGACAGAGGATCTGAAGCGGGCTCTGGTCTGACAGCAGAGTCTGATGCAGGGCTTGAACTCATTAACCATGAGATCATGACCTGAGCTGAAGTCAGACTGTCAACCGACTGAACCCGGGCGCCCCTCACTTGTGATTTTTGATGTTAATTATAATGTGCCTCTGTATTCATGTCTTGACATTTATCCTACTTAGAATTCACTGAGCTTCTTGAATTTGTGTCTTTCTTTCCACAGTTGTGAGAGGTGTAAAGCCAGTAGTTCTTCATGTAAATTCTCCACCCCCTTTCACTCTCCTTTCCTTAGGGGGTCCCCTTAACGTATATATTTGTCCACTTTTGGTGTCCCATAAGTCCGGTAGACTCTGTCCTTTTTCACATGTATTTTGCACCCCTCTGTGGATGATTTAAAACAAGGGGTCTTTAAGCTGTTTAACTCTTTCTTCTGCTTTGTGGAGTCTGCTGACCCTTTAGTGTACTTTTAAATTCAGTTATTGTACTTTCAAGTTCCCAATTTCTGATCGGTTGTTTTTCATATTTTCTGTCTCTTTGGATTCTTATTTTGCTCATGCATAATTTACCAGATATCATTTTAGTTATCTGTTTTCTCCTCTTCCTTCATGAGCAGCTTTATGATAGTTACTTTTTTTTTTTTTTAAGTTTTATTTATTTCTAGGAGAGAGAGAGAGAGACACAGCGTGAGCAGGGGAGGGTCAGAGAGAGGGAGTCACAGACTGAAACAGGCTCCAGGCTCTGAGCTGGCAGTCAGCACAGAGCCCGACGCGGGGCTCGAACCCACGAACTGCGAGATCATGACCTAAGCGAAAGTCAGACGCTCAACCGACTAAGCCACCCAGGCGCCCCATTACTTTTTTTTTTTAATGTTTTATTTATTTCTTGGAGAGAGGAAGACAGCGTGAGCAGGGGAGGGTCAGAGAGAGAGGGAGTCACAGACTGAAACAGGCTCCAGGCTCTGAGCTGGCAGTCAGCACAGAGCCCGATGCGGGGCTCGAACCCACGAACTGCGAGATCATGACCTAAGCGAAAGTTGGACGCTTAACTGACTAAGCCACCAGGCGACCCTATGATAGTTATTTTGAATCCTTTCTCAGGTAATTAATAGTTCTCTATTCAATTAGAGCCAGTTTTGAAGTTTTGTCCTTTGATTGGACTGCGTTTTTCTGTTTCTGTGTATACCTTGTGATCTTTTGCTGAGGTTTGGGAATTTAAAAACCAGCTTCTCGTCCCAGGATATACGGACTTGCTTTTTATGGAGAACACAATATAATAGCCAGCTGTGCAGTAAACATATTCTGGGGATGCGTAATGTCTGAGTTGTTGTAATTGAAGTGTTTGTTGTTTCTTGTTCATTGCACATCATACATTCCTCTCCTGATGTCATCCAGCTCTGCAGTCTCTCTGGTGCTTGAACAAGTACTTACCTGTTCTGAGGGTAGACAGTGTGCTGCATCAAGAGGATGTTCCCATGCCCTCAGCCCTCCGCGTCACGCCTGAGAGACAGTCCTCCAGGCAGCTGCAGCGAAGCCAGATGACTGCCCACACAGGTCACTCATGTCTGTCTCTCCTGAGCAGAGTTGAGAGTTTTCTTTCTCACGGTCTTGCCATGGAGTGCCAGGTGGGGTGGGCAGTTTGGGTGGACAAGGGTAACAAACTCTCCTTTCTTCAAACTGGCTCATCTTCATTTGTGCCAGCCTGATGGTGCTGTGTTCTCCCAACGGGCTTCTGGAGCACTCAGAAAGGCAATCTGGTTAGTTTGTATCTCCACCAAAGAGCAAAGTCCCGGTGTTTCCTATTTCTCCATTGTCCTGATGTCCTATGATGGATATAAATTTTGTACATTAGCATTTTAAAGTATATACAGGCAAGTGCAGTAAGTGGGATAATTTACTAGGTATTTTTTCAGTGATGTCTTCTCATGACACCTGGGATTTTTTTTAAGGTTTATTCATTTTTCAGAGGCAGAACGTGAGTGGAGGAGGGGCAGAGAGAGAGAAACACACACAGAATCTGAAGCAGGCGCCAGGCTCTGAGTTGTCAGCACCGAGCCCGATGCAGGGCTCGAACCTGTGGACCATGAGATCATGACCGGAGCAGATGTCAGACACTCAACAGACTGAGCCACCTGGGTGCCCTTGGGATTTCTTTTAAATAATTTTTTAAATGTTTATTCACTTTTGAGAGAGAGAGACAGAGTGGAAGCTAGGGAGGGGCAGAAAAAGAGGGCGACACGAATCCAAAGCAGGCTCCAGGCTCCAAGCTGTTGGCACCGAGCCTGACGTGGAGCCCAAACCTACGAACCATGAGATCATGACCTAGGCAGAAGTTGGACGTTCAAAACCAACTGGGCCTCGCAGGCGCCCCATGACACTTGGGATTCTCGACAAAGACAGGCAAAGATTTATTCGATAAAGTGCTACTGGGAAGATATGTAAGCTGTGACTTTAAGAAAGCACAGTTCATGAAAGGTAGAGAAGGTGATGGAAAAGAGTGAAGGGCAGAATGAATGTTATTATGGGTATAAGTAAACTTCTATGATGGAATCCTCACTGCCAGAAGAGATGGAGAATAGAAAACCTTTTGGGCAAAAACCTGCTTTAAGACAGGTATGTTTGCAGAAAAATGTCTTTATGAACACAAAGACCCAGTTCTTTTTTAAACGTACATATTCTCTGAAAAGAAGTTTGGAAATTCTGGAATGTCACCTGGTCCATGCTGAAAGTAATGATTTGAGGGGCGCCTGGGTGACTTAGTCGGTTAAGCGTCCGACTTTCGCTTAGGTCATGATCTCGCGGTTCGTGGGTTCGAGCCCCGCGTCAGGCTCTGTGCTGACGGCCAGCTCAGAGCCTGGAGCCTGTTTCAGTCTGTGACTCTCTCTCTCTCTGACCCTCCCCTGCTCACACTGTCTCTCTCTCTCTCCTAGAAATAAATAAAACATTTAAAAAAAAAAAAAGTAATGATTTGAACCATTTCAAATACAGGAAGCATTAATTATTCAAACATTTCTGCATATCAGAAAGTTTAAAATGAAGCTCAAAAGTCTAAATCAGGGGCACCTGGATGGCTCAGTTGGTTAATCATGTGACTTTGGCTCAGGTCATGGTCTGGTGGTCTGTGAGTTCGAGACAGCTCAGAGCCTGGAGCCTGTTTCAGATTCTGTGTCTGCCTCTCTCTCTCTGCCCCTCCCCCACTCACGCTCTGCCTCTGTCTCTGTCTCCAAAATAAACAAACATTTTAAGGGCACCTGGGTGACTCGTTCAGTTAAGCGTCCGACTTCGGCTCAGGTCATGATCTCACGCTGTTCATGGGTTCGAGCCCTGTGTTGGGCTCTGTGCTGACAGCTGGCTTAGAACCTGGAGCCTGTTTCGGATTCTGTGTCTCCCTCTCTCTCTGCCCCTCCCCTGCTCATGCTGTCTCTCTTTCTCTCTCTCTCAAAAAGAAATAAAACATTAAAAAAATTAAAACAAAATAAACATTTTTTAAAATTTTTTTTATTTATTTATTTTTTAAATGTTTTATTTATTTCTAGGAGAGAGAGAGAGAGACAGCGTGAGCAGGGGAGGGTCAGAGAGAGAGGGAGTCACAGAATGAAACAGGCTCCAGGCTCTGAGCTGGTAGTCAGCACAGAGCCCGACGCGGGGCTCGAACCCACGAACCGCGAGATCATGACCTAAGCGAAAGTCGGACGCTTAACCGACTAAGCCACCCAGGCGCCCCAAAATAAACATTTTTTTTAAATGTAAAAAAAAAAAGTCTAAATCAATTTGAAAGGTCTTTTTCTGAGGGCTCATTATTTTCCTATCAACAAATAATCCCTCACAATCACTGTTCCATAGTTATCACATAATACATAATTTAGAGCAACTTTTCACATATAATGAACTTAGGAAGGCCTTTTGTGAGGACTTTATCTTCAATAATTACCAAGGTGTTTATAGTGGAGACAGAGCTTACAAACACAATGAATCTGGGGAAAACATTAACAAGGGTCAAGTCCTAATAAACTTCAGAGAACTCACTTTCCAGATCCCATTATAAAAAAGTGTTGGGGGAGGAGGGGTGGGCATGGAGGAGGACACTTGTGGGGATGAGCACTGGGTGTTATGTGGAAACTAATTTGACAATAAACTATTTGTAAAATAAATAAATAAATAAATAAATAAATAAAATTAAAATAATAAATAAAAATTAAAAATTAAATTAAATTGAAAAAAGAAGTGTTGGGGGGCGCCTGGGTGGCTTAGTCGGTTAAGCGTCCGACTTTCGCTTAGGTCATGATCTCGCTGTTCGTGGGTTCGGGCCCCGCGTCGCGCTCTGTGCTGACTGCCAGCTCAGAGCGTGGAGCCTGTTTCAGTCTGTGACTCCCTCTCTCTCTGACCCTCCCCTGCTCACTGTCTCTCTCTCTCTCCTAGAAATAAATAAAACATTAAAAAAATAATAATAAAAAAAATAAAAGAAGTGTTGGAAGGTCTTTTATCAAAGCTGAAACTTTTTTGTATGTCATTGTATCCTTACCAAAGAGAAGATTTACAAATGTAGTAAATGTAGCAAAGCTTTTAAGCAGTCTTCAAAATTCACTCAAAAGCAGAGATTTCACACTGGGGAGAAACCTTACAAATGTACAGAATATAGCAAAGCCTTTAATCAGCACACAAGCCTTTCTTAACATCAGAAAACACATACTGAGAAGAAGTCCTACAAATGTAAACAATTTTGTGAAGCATTTAACCATTGCTTAAGCTTTCTTTGACATCAGAGTATATGTACGGGAGAGAGACCCAACCAGTATACAGACTCTAGCAAAGCCTTCAGCAAACCACGCTTAAGTAAACATCAGTGAGTGCTTACTGGGGACAAAACTTACAAATGTAAAGAACGTGGCAAAGCCTTTACATGGAACTTAACATCAACTCAACATCAGAGAGTGTATCCTGGAAAGAAACCCTAGAAACGTAATAAACAGGGGAAATCTTTTGTTTTAAATATACATTTCACATAAGAAGAGGTTCATATAGCATAAAGACTTCAAATATGTAAAAAATTGGCAATGTATATAATAAAAAAAATCTGAATAAACATCCAAGAATTGGGGCCCCTGGGTGGCTCAGTCAGTTAAGCATCCAACTTCGGCTCAGGTCACGATCTCATGGTTCATGGGTTCTAGCCCCTTTGTGCTCTCAGCTAGCTCAGAGCCTGGAGCCTGCTTCAGATTCTATGTCTCCCTCTCTCTCTGACCCTCCCCTGTTCAAGCTGTCTCTCTCAGAAATAAATAAAACATAAAACATCCAAGAATTCACAGTGAAAAGCACTAAGCCTATTACCACTTTTAGGACAATAATCTAAATCAGAATGTTTATTGTACAGAATAACCCAAGTTAAAACACTTAGATCATTTTCAGTAGAATCTTCAAGATGCATGGCTAGGGTTCTGACCCCTGTCCATTCGAAATAGGTGTACAGCATTTGGTCCCCCCGCCCCCCCCAATTTAATTGTTATTATAGACTACTGTTGACCAGAAATCTTACTGAGGACGTAAATAGTTTGAGCAACACATGTTTGGAACGTGAAAGTAAAACCAAGGAGATCATTGTATCAGAGGACCAAGACTGGCTGTGGAATGCTTGCAGTCTGTATTTTGACCAAGGATCATACAGTAATTTTGCAGTGATTCGTTTAGGTTATGTTTGAAAAAATATATATCTATACATATATTTTAAGTTTATTTATTTTTTGTTTATTTTGAGGAAGGGTGAGAGAGCGAGAGCAGGGGAGGGGTATAGAGAGAGAGAGGGAGAGAGAGAACCACAAGCAGGTTTAATGCTGTCAGCATGGAGCCAGATGTGGGGCTTGAACTCACAATGAACTTGATATATTTTATTTTTTTTATTTAAAAAATTAAAAATTTTTAAATGTTTGTTCATTTTTGAGAGAGAGAGATAGATAGCATGAACAGGGGAGGGGCAGAGAGAGACACACAGAATCAGAAGCAGGCTCCAGGCTCTGAACTGTCAGCACAGAGCCCATGAACCATGAGATCATGACCTGAGTGGAAATCAGCCCCTTAACTGACTGAGACACTCAGGCTCCCCTCTTTAGCAAATTTCAAGTATAACAGACATGTGTAGTCATCATGCTGTACTTTAGATCTCTAGAACTTATTCATCCTGCATAGCTGAAATTTTGTACCATTTGACCAACATCTCCCACTTTGCCCTCAGCCAGCTCCTGGCCATCACATTCTACTCTGCTTTTAGGATTTCAATGTTGTTAGATTCCAGATATAATTGAGATAATACAGTATTTGACATTTTGTGTGGCTTATTCCACTTAGCACAATATCCTCCAGGCTCACCTACATTGTCCCTTCCATTTTTGTAAGGCTGCATTTTGCAGATAGATGGATATTATATATTATACATTACTTATGATACATAATATAAGTAATTATATAATTATATATAAAGAATAAGATATAAATATATAAAATATATAAGTAATTTAAGTAATTATATATAAGTATATTATACTTACATAAGTTTATGTAATAAGTATAATATACTTATATATAATTAATATGATATAAATATATATAACATGTATATATCACATTTTCTTTAACCACCCCTCTTAAATGCAGGGAAAATACAGTGAGATGACAGTTGTTTTCTAAAGGACTAAACTAGGGGGGAAAAATCAACAAAATTGCTAACACCAATGTGGAGGAATTAAAATGATCACATATTGCCGATGTGAGTGTGCCACAAACAGAACTGTCATTTAGTCATAAACGCAAACATTTTTCTATCCTGTTAATAAAATGTAAACACAACAATGGAAACTCTGAATTTCTAATCTACCCTTCTTTTCTGTATTTTTCCATTCATCCATGTTTCGCTCCTATAATATACCCCCCCCTTTTTATTTTTGGTTGATAGGGAAACAGAAGGGGAGGCAGATAGGTGGAGACCAATATCTACATATTTGTGGTTATTATAGGACACTTGGTACCCAGTCTGCAGGGGACTATGTGGATTAAATCACATCCTATATGTGAGGTACCCAGTGTGGTACACTCTAACTTCCTTGTGAACACAAAGTTAGTGCTCAGTAAACACTGCAGTAATCAATGTATACACGTGTTTTCCAAATAGAGACTGGCTCAGACATTAGAGCGTCCAAGAGCCTTTCGCTAAACTGTGAAGTGCGATGAAGCATGTGGTCCTGCAGGATGGTGACAGTGGTCTTTGCTGGGAACCAACAGTAGACTCACCACAGAGGAAAGGAGGTGGCAAACTCCTCCCTGGGGACTCAGCAGGAGCTGTTTGTGTTGAGTCAGATGGTGGCTGTGGGCGCTCAGGCGTGCCGTGCTGCATCTCGCGTGGAGTGCCACTAACCACGGGTGCGGGGGGGCCGCGTCAGCACTAACAAGGACCCGGTGGCAGATGCCAGGTCACAGGCCCGATTCCAAACCTGCACAATCACCATCTCTTCTCTGGGACCTGGACCACGTGATTTATATGCAAATTAAACTTGAAAGCACAGAACTGCTGATCAGCCTGGGTTTACAAGAAACATCCCACGGCGAGTTTCAAGAACCAGCATCACCTGGACCCTCGCCCGGAGTCTGTCTATTGGTCAGAGCGAGAGCATCGGTGCTGATTTAACCATGAGCCTCAGGTGATTCTCGGGTGAGGCCAGGGAGAAGCTCGAGGAGCCGCAGACGTATTTGGGAGGCTGCGTCCGGCTTTCAGTTGAAGAGACAGATAGTCTGTTCGCGTGGATTTGGAAGAGACAGGTCAGTACAGCCCGCATTCCCTGAGCTGTGGCGGGGAGGACACCTGAAACCTGGAAGGAGAAACTCACAGGTAAGTGTCCACGCAGGAGCTTTTTTTCTGAATCTTTTGTTATGCCCGAGTGGCGAGTCCCCAGAGACCGTAAAGGAGCCGGCACCGATGAAAGTACAAAAGGGTCTTTATTACAAGCTCGAGCAGGGGCTCACCTGCCTACCACTGTAGCGGCAGCAAAGTGAAGCCCGAAGAGTGGCGAGCAGGAGTTTTATGAGGAAAGGGCGGGGGTGTTACTGTGCACACGTTGTCCGTTTTGCATCATTGCATAAGCACCAATCATAATTGTACAGCACCCATAGTAACAGCATAGTATAAGTTTTGACCATTCAGTGTCTGCGAGGCGTCCGTTACGTTTGGCGGGACCCAATCATGACCTTTGAGAGTCTTTTGAAATGACCAATTATGAGGTGGGCTCAGAATCTACGCGGGGCTTCTGCAAGCCTGATTGATTGGCAAGTTTGTACAAAGTAACTACCCGCAGCTCCCGGCCCTGACTGGTCTCCAAGACCACAGGAATGTTACCCATTTCTTTTGCTTGGCAGATCCGAGGGCGGTTCGAGGGTGGCTTCAGTTGAGGCTTTTCCTGGAACTGGGACTACGTCCAGCCTGAGGGTGTTTCTAACGGAGGACTTAATTCCAGGCTCCTCACTTTCCTGTGTCAAAGTGAAGGAGAGGGCGGCGTTTTCTGTATTTCAAGACTCTGCTAACTCTGCGGTGATGAGAGCAGGTGAGGAGGCTCTGTTGAGGCCTTTGAAGGGGGTGGGGGCGTCAGAAGGTCCCCTGCACTGGTAAGGCTGATGGGCGCCTATGCATTTATTTTACACAGCGTGATGCTGGATGGCCAGTGCCTGATCCTCGTCTGCTCGGGGGTTCTCTGTATTGTGAGAGGTGCCAGCCTCAGGTTCGTGGCGCGGGTGGGGGCTTTACCTGCATTCTGTGTGAAGGCATGTGTGACGTTTAGGCACTAGGAAAGAGAAACGGGAGAGGGCATCAAAGACACTGGATTTGATACGAACATGAAGTCTGACGGAGCACTGGTCCCAGCGCGTCTGAACTGCGAACTCAGGCGTGTGGGCTTGGTTGAAACGGGGTCCGGCGCTGGTGCTCTGGAGACCGCGGCTACTGAAGGCAGGAGCTCAGGACTGCAGGCCGCGGTCGTGAGCGGGGCGCTGGGCGCCGGAGGCCCTCTGTGCGCATGTGCAGATGTGGCGGGACACTCTGCGCAGGCGCTGTGGGGAGCCAGGGCCTGTTCGTTTCTTGTGCGCATGTGTGACGGCGAGCGAGGAGAGGCAGGGAAATGTGTTACTTGCCACGTTGGAAGGGAGCGACAGGTTTAGGCCGCGCGAGGAAAGTGCTTACCATGAAAGGTGGTACTGTGTGGTGTTAAAAGATGAACGGATGTACACTCAGGCTTTCAAGAATCTGACCAGTTAATCTGCTTATTCGAATAGGCATGCTCCATCTTTAGGAAATTGTGTAAGGTTTTCCCGAGAGGCGATGGAAGCCAAGCAAGGAGAGTGATTGAATACACCTTAACATTCGCCCTGGTTTGGAAGGCTTAGCGGACTCTGAAGTTGGTTCTTTTTTTTTTTTTTTTTTTTTTTTTTTTTAATGTTTTATTTATTTCTAGGAGGGAGAGAGAGAGAGAGGCACAGCGTGAGCAGGGGAGGGCCAGAGAGAGAGGGAGTCACAGACTCTGAAACAGGCTCCAGGCTCCGAGCTGGCTGTCAGCACAGAGCCCGACGCGGGGCTCGAACCCACGAAACGCGAGATCATGACCTAAGCGAAAATCGGACGCTTAACCGTATAAGCCACCCAGGCGCCCCTGAAGTTGGTTCTTAAGTTCATTTTCTTCCATTCCAGTGCAGTGACTGTGAGGTAAGTCGTGGTTCGCTCACAGAGGCTACCGAGGCAGTAGAGTCACTTCAGGCTATGGCTTCTCTGTTTAACAGTGGAAACATAGTTGGTAGGATGTTGTGCTTTTTTTTTTTTTTTTTTTACCATTTGCAAGGGTAATTTAGCAACTGTCTGCCCATCGTAAGAATGTGCAGTTATGATGAAGCAAAAGTCCGCCGTCCCAGAACCACCCAGTCAAGTCCTATTTGTGCAAATCAAAGATCCACATTTCATGGTGTGTAATAGCAAAAGACAAATTCAACTATGTAAGCGTATAAATAAACGGGTTGCTGTGCGCTGTAAGTCCTCTGCACATGTGCAGAACTGTCGGAAACCTGTATCTGCACAGACACTGTGGGGAGCCGTTAACAAGCCGTTATGCAGGCAAGTGAAGGCGGTTTCATTGGTGTCTTATGCGCATGTGCAAAAGTGGGCTGAGATGGACAAGGAAAGACCTCACACTGACTCCTATGTCTACATTGGAAGTGGGCAAGGTATTCAGGCCATGTGTGAAAAGTGGTCAAAATGGAAGGTGATCCTGTGTGCTGTTAAATGAATGAACTGACTTGTACATTCAAATTTCCAAGAGTTTGATTTGGGGGCGCCTGGGGGGCTCAGTTGGTTAAGCGTCTTGACTTCAGCTCAGGTCATGATCTCACGTTTGTGGGTTCGAGCCCTGCATTGGGCTCTGTGCTGACAGTTAGCTCAGAACCTGGAGGCTGTCTTTGGATTCTGTGTCTCCCTCTCTCTCTGACACCCCCACCCCGCTCATGCTGTCTCTATCTCTCTCTCAAAAAATGAATAAAACATTTAAAAAATTAAAAAAATTTCATTTGACCAGTTAAACTCTCTATTAAGAGGTTAGGCATGCTCCACTTATAGGAGGTAGTGGTAAGGTTTTTACAGAGAGGATGTGGAAGCAAGGCAAGGAGAGTGTTTGGTTCAGTATATGTTAAGGATTTTGCTTATTTTTGAAGCCCTACTTGAGTGTAATTGTTGCTGAGTTTATTTTCTTCTGCTCCAGTGCAGTGACTGTGAATTAAGGTGTGATTTGCTTACAGAGGCTACTGAGGCATTAGAGCCACCTCAGGCTGTGGCTTTCTGTTAATTTCTTTAACAGTGGAAACATAGTTGGTAGGATATTACAGGGTTTTTGTTTTTGTTTTGTTTTTTTTCAGGTTAATTTGTTTTTTAGTTTACATCCAAGTTAATTGGCATATAACAATGATTTCAGGAGTAGATTCCTTAATTCCCCTTACCCATTTAGCCCATCCCCCCTCCCATAATTTCTCCAGCAACTCTCTGTTTGTTCTCTATAGTTAGGGTCTTTATATTTTGTCCCCCTCCCTGTGTTTATATTATTTTTGCTTCTCTTCCCTTATGTTCATCTGTTTTGTATCTTAAATTCCTCATGTGACTGAAGTCATATGACATTTGTCTTTCCCTGACTGATTAATTTCGCTTGGCATGATATCCTTCAGTCCCATCCAGGTGCTGCAAGATCTCATTTGTTTTGATTGCCGAATAATACTCCGAGTAATACTCTCTCAGTATATATACACACAATGGAGTATTCTTCATTCTTCTTCATCCATTCAGATGTAGATGAAATTTGGGCTTTGGCTATTGTTGATACTGCTGCTAGAAACATTGGGGTGCATGTGCTGCTTTGAAACTGCACACCTGTATCCTCTGGATAAATATCTAGTAGTGCAAGTGTTGGGTGATAGGGTAGTTCTATTTTTAATTTTTTGAGGAACCTCTATACTGTTTTCCAGAGTGGCTGCACCAGTTTGCATTCCCACCAGCAGTGCAAAAGAGATCCTCTTTGTCTGTATCCTCCTCAAGATCTGTTGTTGCCTAAATTGTTAATGTTAACCGTTCTGAAAGGTGTGAGGTGGTATCTCAGTGTGATTTTGATTTGTATTTCCTTGATGATGAGTGATGTTGAGCATTTTTTTCATGTGTCCATTGGCCATCTGGATGTCTTTGGAGAAAGGTCTGTTCATAGCTTTTGCCCATTTGTTCACTGGATTATTTATTTGGGTGTTGCGTCTGATAAGTTCTTGATAGATTTTGGATACTAACCCTTTATCTGATATTTCATTTGCAAATATCTCCTTCCATTCCATGGGTTGCCTTTTAGTTTTGCTGATTGTTTCCTTCCCTGTGCAGAAGCTTTTTATTTTGATGAGGTCCCAGTAATTGGTTTCTGTTTTTGTTTCCCTTTGGAACAAACACCTTGGGAGACATGTTGAGTAAGAAGCTGCTGCGGCCAAGGTCAAAGAGGTTTTTGCCTGCTTTCTCCTCTAGGATTTTGAGGGTTTCCTGTCTTATGTTTAGGTCTTTCATCCATTTTGAGTTTATTTTTCATGTATGATGTAAGAAAGTGGTCCAGGTTCATTTTTCTGCATGTTTCTGTTCAGTTTTCCCAGAACCATTTGCTGAAGAGACTGTCTTTATTCCATTAGATACTCTTTCCTGCGCTGTCAAAGATTAATTGGCCATATATTTGTGAGTCCCTTTCTGGGTTCTCTATTCTGTTCCATTGATCTGAGTGTCTGTTTTTATGCCAGTACCATACTGTCTTGATTATTACAGCTGTGTAATGCATCTTGAAGTCTGAGATTGTGATACCTCCAGCTTCAGTTTTCTTTTTCAGGATTGCTTTGGCTATTCAGAGTCTTTTCTGTTTTCATCCAAATTTTAGGATTGTTTTGTTCTATCTCTGTGAAGAACGCTGGTGGTGTTTTGATCAGGGGTTGCCAGTTTTTCTTTAATCCATTAGCAAGGGTACTTTAGAAATTGTCCACCCATTGTAAGAATGTTCAGTCATGAAGGTGCAACAATTTCCTGCTCCAGAACCACCCAGTTAAGTCACAGGTGTACAAATCAGAGATGCACATTTCATGCTGTGTGTGATAGCAGGAGATGGGTGCATTCAACTGTTCAAGTGTATAAACAAGAGTGTTGTATTTACAATTACTTTGGGATATGATGTATGTTAGGAGTGCAGTAAATCCATCTCTACTTGTGTGAAAACACCATCTTGTAACATTGTTTAAAGAAAGCAATTGATTGACAGTAAGCAAATGCAAATTATTTTAGTTTGTGGGTTATACAATTTCAAATGACACTTTAGAAATTGTTGACAATTGTGAATCAAGTGCAAATGAGGTAATTAATGAGTAGGAGAATGAATGAATGACCTCCAATTGAACCCCTGCAAATTCCGTCACGCCCAGATCCACCCCTTCCTTCCCTCCATCTTTATCCCTCACTGTGACCTCAATCCCTGCACCCCTCATGACATGTGGGTATCTATTAGGCCTAACATTCTCCTTCCAAAGGATCCTTCCAGGCTTCCCCATTGCTTTTCTACATTCATCTTTTTTATTTTGGACCTCAGTACTAATAAACCCCTTTTTTCCTGGTTCTAGAGTCGTTAGTCCAAACTTCTTTCCATTGCCCTCCAAACCCCCATCCTCTGTTTCTTCCTCCCCCATTGCCATTTATTTCCCCACCCCTTAATTCCAATGCTTCAGTTCATTCATTGTGTCTTTTATGCCCACTGCCCTCAATGTCCAGCCATCATTTATCAGGAGTCTGTGGTTTCCTCATGTCCCTGCAGCCATTAGCCCCAGCCCTACACTCTGTGATGCTTTCTTATGGGTCCTTTAGCCTATTGATGCCTACTGTTCTCCCAGCTCTGATTTGCCGCTACTCATACATACTTCCTGTGCACATTATGTTCCTCAGGCATCACCCGTCTTCCTCCACTTTATCTCTGATTGGAGCACTGAATGCTCCCAGGTCTCCATTCATAAACAACTATCTCCTTTCCACCCCTGTGTTCTTTAACCCTTGATAGGCAGTAAGGTGTGTATGCCTTTTACCCAACCTTGCCTCCTAACTCTTTTTGCCAATTAATTCCTAATTTATTAGTCCCTTCCTTCCCATGATTTCCTTCACCCTCTTATTCCCTCGATACATGTATCCCTCACATCCTTAATGTCCCTGCATACACTCCACCACCAACATTAAAACCTATAGTGCACTTTAACCCTTCAGTGACATTTAACTACATAGTGCCTTTTAGCCATGTTGTGAGTTACAGAGTGTGCCTCAGATAAATAGTCACAAGTCCTAATCCTCAGTACCTGTAATTGTAAACTTATTGGGCAATAGGATCTTTGCAGATGTAATCAAGCTAAAATGAGGTCATACTGGATTTGGGTAAACCAAATTCAGTGACTGCTGTCGTACTGAGAAGGAAGTTTAGACACCCACAGAATGGTGTGTGATGATGAAGGCAGGGACTCCGTGCTGCGTCTACAAGCCAAGCCAGGTCAAAGACAGCTAACAGTCCCCAGAGGTTAGAAAGAAGAAAGATGGAATTCTTGAGATAAAGTGTGACCCTGACAACAGCTTGAATTCAGACTTCTTTTTTTTTTAAGTTTAATTTTTTTAAGTGTTCGTATTTTTGAGAGAACAAGGATGAGCAAGGGAGGGACAGAAAGAGGGGGGAACAGATGGTATGAAGCAGACTCTGTGCTACCAGCAGTGAGCTTGATGTGGGGCTCGAACTCAAAAACTGTGAGATCATGACCTGAGCCGAAGTTGGACACTCAGCCTACTGAGCCACACAGGTGACCCTTGACTTCAGACTTCTAAGAACCTCCGGAACTGTAAGACTGTAGTTTCTCTGTGTGTTTAGACACCCAGGTGTGATAATGTGTGACAGAAGCCCTAAGAAACTAACCTAGCTCCCGTCCTCTCTTCCCTTGTGGCTCTGTGACCCCAAGCCCCCAGGTTCCCTGCAGTTTCATTTATCCACGTGCATCGTTGACCTGTGTCCTCTTTCTTACCCCACTATAGGGTGCCGTGCAGGATATAAAGACAAGAAGGGATAAAGTGGGAATTCACTTTGTGAATATGGTCTTATGGAAACTTGCTGTGTTGGAAGGAGTATAAAGAGCGGAAAGAGCTTTTGTTTTCAGACATCCAAGGGATTGTAGTTAATCTTATTTTTTCCATATACAAGCGCTTTGTGGAGATACACTCCCCCATGTGGCTGAATGAGATTTCTGTGAACCTGAGTGTGACTGAGTTTGTGTCCTCATAATTGTTTCATTATGAGTGTGAGTTGTGAAGGATTCTGCATGTGGTGTGTGGTCTGCATGAATGTTTGTGAATGTGGGACTAAGTGTATGAGTATATAGATGACTGCATGTGAGTGTATGTGATTGTGTATTTGAATGTTTGAGTGTTAATGGAGGCTGTGTTTGTACCTATCCATGTGTAGATGCAGTGTGGTGTGTGTGTGTGTGTGTGTGTGTGTGTGTATAGAATATAAGTTATCCCCTATTACAGCTCTAATTCATGCCTTGGCAATTGTGGTGGCTTTGGAAAGGAGACAGGAATCAAATGTGGATTTGTGTCCTTGAAATCTGTAAGGATCAAATAATTTTTAGTATTTGTTCAATAATTAAGAAATTAACACTAATTACAAAAAAATGAGAAATATGGTAACCATTCAGTGCTCTTTACATATAAATGGCTTCACTGATATTTTTTTAAATGGCAGAATCTGCTTATTAAACCTTTTTCCTGTGTGTGTGTGTGTGTGTGTGTGTGTGTGTCTTTTATAATTACACTCTTCATGGATATTCTGTTTAGAACTCTTTAGAATTCTTTTTAATCCTGGGATCAGTATTGTAAGATTATATCTTCCCACTAAATGTTTTTTTTTTTTTAATTTGCAAAGTCATTTTCATTTGTTGTGTAAATTAGCGTAACAGAAACTGTCATTTCGTTTTGTTCTGTTCCTGAATCTCTCAAGTTGTTTGATTGCTTTTCTCTGCTTATGAATTATGGCATAGCTCAGTGGTCTGAAGATTAGGAAATAACTGAAGTTCCAGCAGAAGAATTTCTCAGGGGAACCTGGAACCCACGGAAACACACAAGCTTGGTGCCCATCCCTCATGTATCAGATTTCAGCCTGGTCTGCTTTCCCCCGTATGACAGCATGTTTGCTCTCCAGGGATGACGGGAGAGAAAGACTTTCTCCTGAACACTCTTAACAGTCTGGTTGTAGGTGTGTGACCTCATAATAGAAACTTGTAATTGGTAATTAGCAACTGAGAAAAATATTTTTTTAATGTTTTTTATTTATTTCTAAGAGAGAGAGAGAGAGACAGCGTGAGCAGGGGAGGGTCAGAGAGAGAGGGAGTCACAGACTGAAACAGGCTCCAGGCTCTGAGCTGGCAGTCAGCACAGAGCCCGACGCGGGGCTCGAACCCACGAACCGCGAGATCATGACCTAAGCGAAAGTCGGACGATTAACCGACTAAGCCACCCAGGCGCCCCCCAAAAAATCTTACTTTTGAGAGAGAGGTCAGGGGAGGGGCAGAGAGAGGGAGACTGAGGATCCAAGATGGACTCCGTGCTGTGGGCAGAGAGCCTGGTGTGGGGCTCCAACTCCCAAACCATGAGATTGTGACCTGAACCAAAGTCGGATGCTTAACAGACTGAACCCTCCAGGCGCCCCATGAGAAAACTGTTTTGAAAAATATTCTCAGCAACACAAGCCTCCAACCTCATTATGGCCGAGGATCATACATATATCATTATATATATTTATATATATCCCATGTATATCATATATATCTAAATCTCCTATTTATATAATTTCACATATATATATTTCTATAGCATATACTGTGTATGTATATGTACACACACACACCTATACATACTGTCTAAATCATTTTATATATCAGTATTAGGTGAAAGTGATCTGTCTACTTTTTTGAATGCTTAATATTCTGAATCAGTCTTACAATGTTGTTACAGAGAGCTTTATTAAAATATTTCCTAAGAGTGGAGAACTATCCATTATGCTCCCATTGTAATCCAATAGTCACAAACTACCCATAAACAAAACTTCCTTACCTTAAATGACTATTAAAAACCTACTCCAAATTTAATGACAACTTCATTATAAACTTTTTCACTTTGAAGATCATGAGTGCAAACCTTTAAGTCACAATACCTATATAGTCAATTGATATAATCACTAAAGAAATCAATTGCCTTTGATCCTTGAATTATGACTTTTGATCCAAGAAACTGTAAATTTTTCATATTCACTAGATATCTTTAAAAGATCAAGTAAATCATGTTTTGCTCTCCTTTAACATAAGTTCATACATGGCCATTTTCACACAATATAATTTAAATATACTAAGTTTTCTCCATAATGTCCTATTTCAAACAAATGTCCTCTCTCTAGGATGGATAGTGCAGAACTTCTATGTTGACCCACCATTTCTCTGCTACCTCTGTGTCCATTTTGTTTGTTTCTTGATCATCATCTACTTGCCTCCTTATGGATAAAATTATCCTAAATTCCTATTCCTAATTAACATCTGGGACATTTTGATTTGTCACACTGAAAGTTACACACTAAAATATTTCTCTATAATCTCCAGATTGTTTTCGCACTTAATAGACTCTGAACTTTCCCACTGTAAGCATCAGTAAAATTAGAATTCTACAAGTTCACAATAAATACACAGAACGTCATTTACAATTGCTATTACAGTTTACTTTTTTTTTTAATATTTTTATTTATTTCTATGAGAGAGAGAGAGACAGCGCGAGCAGGGCTCAGAAATAGTGGCACTGTGATTTCTCCATGAAATTCAGCAGAGCAGTATCCAAAGTCTGTCTCCTTTATGATGCTTTTCCTGCTCAATTTGCCAGCCACATATTCTAGGAGAAATAAAATGTATCAGCATATGAGACATCCAATTAAGGAAAATACAGGACTGCGTGTACTTCGGAGATTTTACTTCAAACTCTGCTCACCTGGAGCTCCAGGGACTGATCGTGATCACCTGAAAGACACTCAAGAGGCAGGTGGAGCCAATGGACATACCCCTGCCCACTTTGTCAACGCTGAAAACAAGTTTGCATCCAAGATCATTGAGCGTATCTTTCACCCCCAAAGCTGCCATTGTCCAGGTGACTCCAAAGAATAACCAAGGAGTTGTCTACAGTCGGGTGTTTGAGAATCAGATCTGTGGCCTTAACTGTTCCCAGTGGAATAAAAGGATATAATGGGAAAGAAGATTTCCTCGAGATTTCAACTATAGTCTGTAACAGAAATATGAGTCCTGTTGTCAAGTGTCTGGAGGCCATTCTGCTGCTTTCAGATGATTGAGATTCACCTTCATGTCCAGAGATTCCTACATGGAAACGTAAGGCAGGACTTACAGGGAGCATGTCAACTGAAGCCAATATTTCACGTTTACTACAGTTCCCACTAAAAAAAAAAATTCCTAAAATATAGGTCCTTTTGTTAAGAGGCTTCCAATCCTTGACCACATAAGATTTTAAATAACCATTTATACGGGGCGCCTGGGTGGCTCAGTTGGTTAAACATCTGACTTCAGCTCAGGTCATGATCTCATGGTTTGTGGGTTTGAGCCCTGGAATGACCCCGTGTCATTTCACCTGTAGTGCAGGCTTGGAGAACTGAAAGTTTTTATTTGGGGGGGGGGTTTGAGTCCCTGTTGCTAAGTACTAAAAACCATCACAACCTTCTATTAGGATCTCTAAAAAGACCATTGCGAAGTTAGGAGAGGCTCATCTTTCTCATGATCCCTGGAGGCAGACAGGATCTCCTATAGAGAAAGCAGGAAATTCTGACATTTGACATGTGATGGACTGACAATGAAGTTCATTGATTCACTGAATTCTCTGTTTTGCTGAGTTATTCTGCCAAAAGGTGAATTTTTTACTAATTGGCAGACAGAGATGTACCATCTCTTAATTTATAAGCAGAAATTTGGAATCTAATAACGAAATTGATAGGGATATTCAATGAGATAACAAGTGAAGGGAGAACATGAAGCCACTAATGAGCATTAGAAATTATTAGATTCGTTGCACAACTCAATTCCAATGAATTTGAGAGTTAGATGATTAAGAATTTTTTTGTGGGAAAATGTGATCCAGCAATATTGACCTCAATAACACAAGAAGTCTACGTAAAACCATATCCATAGAAGAAAGAGCTGAACGAAGGAAAACACCATCATTAGATGGTTTTACAGGCAGAATTTCCCCTTTAAAGAATATCGGAATTCATTTTTCCTCACTCAGTTCAGAAGGATTGAATAATTACCACAGGCCTCTACACTTGTTGAATGTAAAGTCATGGGGACTCATTACTTTTGTAAGAAATGAAACATAAAATATGAGATCACACCAGGGGACCTGGGTGTTTTAGTTGGTTAAGCATCAGGGTCTTGATTTTGGCTCAGGTCATGAGACAGAGCTTGGTGTCTGGCTCTGAGCTAGGTGTGGAGCCTGCTTAGGCTTCTCTCTCTCTCTTCCCTCTCCACTGCTTATGTGCACTGTCTCTTTAAAAATATATAATATAAATGTGCCAACCCTTGTTCTCAATAATTCCAAATTTGATTTTGGTTTACTAATTATCCTCGATTTCTAAGTCAGGAATTAGAATCATGATGGTGGAGAAACCACACTTCCACAGATCACACACAGATGCAAATACTCATGGACAGGCACGCATATAATTACACACAGTCACATACACATACGTACATACACATGACCATATGCTGTCTGTCACAAGCACTCATCCACACGTTTACCACAGTCACAATTCAACTAATTTACACAAGACACAAGCTCCTACAGTCACAGCTGTGTTCACACGATCACATTCCACAACCACAATGATGTGTATCACGACAGCATGTTCACATGTGGAAGAAGAGTAATGCCTCCAGAACACAGGTTGAATGAAAACTGGGACATTTTGCACTTTTTATACTCTCTCCAAACCTGCAAAACCTACCAGGACAGTGTTCACAATGTGCATCCTTCAAAGAGTCTGGTGACCATGGCCTGCTTAGGATGAGGTGTGTGACAGGAAGTAGAACAATGTAAGTGTGAGCATGTGCATGGTAAGAAGGAGGACACACAAGGGGGAGCATAGAGAAAGATGGAACTCGGGGCGCATGGTGGTGAGGGGCAGAGGGTACAAGGGGAGAGCGCAAATGGTTACAGAATGGGGCTGAAGACACAGATTAAATCAATTGGAGTCCAAGTGCCTAGGTGGCTCAGTCGGTAAGTGTCAGACTTTGGTTCAGATCATGAACTCGAAGTTCATGAGTTCAAGCCCCAAATCAGGCTCTGTGCTATTAGTGTGCAAAGCTTGCTTCAGATCCTCTGTCTCCCTCTCCCTTTGTCCCTCCTCTGCTCACACATGTGCTATCTCTAAGATAAACATTTAAAAAAACTATTGGTTTTTGGGGCACCTGGGTGGAGTTAAGCGTCCAACTTCGGCTCAGGTCATGATCTGCAGGTTCATGGGTTTCAAGCCCCACATCGGGCTCTGTGCTTGCAGCTCAGAGCCTGGAGCCTGCTTCAGATTCTGTATCTCTCTGTCTGTCTCTCTCTGTCTCTCACCCTCCCCTGCTCATGCTGTCTCTCTCTCTCTCCCTCTTTCTCTATTAGAATTTTTTTAAAAAAAAAAAATTGGTTTAAAAAAATGTTTATTTGCTTTTGAGAGAAAGACTGAGCACAAATGGGAGAGGGGCAGAGAGAAAAAGACACAGAATCTGAAGCAGGCTTCAGGCTCTGAGCTGTCAGCACAGAGCCAGATCGAGGCTCAAACTCAAATAACGCAAGATCATGACCTAAGCTGAAGTCAGGCGCTTAACCAACTGAGCCTTCCATGCATCCCCAAAAAATCTATTGGGGGTTTTAAGGACATAAGTGACAATGTATGCAAAGAACTTAAGCAGTTGAGGGACATTGGATGCTGAGGGCAAAAAAATGCAGAGAGTTATGTAGCAAAGGGGATTACAGGGAATAGTTCAACAGCACAAAAGACACCAACATACTCTCTCTATACACATTACATTTTGCCATGTAACCACATCTTCTTCCTCTGTGTATGTTTTTGCATTTATCACGTGACAATAATGTTGAACTTAAAAACAAAAGGTTTTTTTTTTCTAGCAAAAATGGATCCATTTGGTAAAAGCAGAGAATTGTACATAGGATCGAGGGACCTATGGCAAACAGCAACGTGTGGAGAACAAAGTAGAGGAACACACTTTTCTAGAAGGCATGGGGTTGGGAGGACTGTTATAAGCAAAAAGTCCATTGGAGCAAACTGAGTGTTTGAAGTGTAGTGGCTTCTCATTTGGTGAGTTGGGGCAGTATCTCACGGGCTGGGCTGTTGGCAGGCAAGGAGAAACCTTTTATTCATCCTGCAGGGGAAGTACACTCTAGGTTTCTTCCTGTTGGGATCTGCAGTGGTAAAGCAGGGGAGCGCCCCCTTCTGGCCGATTGACTCAATTTCCTTGAGGTTTCTGTTATTTAGCTTCACAGTAACACATAGGCACCTTGGTATCTTGCCCCTTCCGGCGTCAGAATATTTTTCCCCTAACAACAAGATCATTCTCCCATATAACCACAGTACACTTGGCACACTCCAAACATCAGTACTCCTGTTATATATTCCTCTAGTGGAGAGTCCACATACATATTTCCCCCAGTATGTAATCATGGTTTATCTCCATGTTTTCATCTCCAGGATCCAATCATGGTACAAGGATTGCATTAGTCGTCTTGACTCTCTTATCTTTCCTCTAGACAGTTAGTTCCCATTTTTCTCCCCATCTGGTGTGACACAATTTTGTGGAATGCACATCCTTGGTTTGTCAGGATGTCCTGTAGTGTGAATTTTTCTTACTGTTTATCTTTAAAATTTGGTTCCAAGGATGAGTAACACTGCTACACATACAATCATATAACCTGCTTAGGGTATCACACCACAGGCAGGTGTTCTATGTATTTTCCGTTTTGGGAGATGCTTGGTTATAGTAGAGACCGCTTGTCTGGGTCTGTGGGGCATAAGAGAAAACTGCCAGATCAAGTTTCCTCTAGAAAAACTCAGACCAGGCAGTCCTCCCCCCCCGCCCCGGCTCTTCTTCTACACCCTCCCACTGCTCTGCCTTTCTAGAACAGCTCAGAGAACAGCAGAGTTCAGGGAAGCCCCACTCCCTGCTGATCCAGGACTGGTGCTCACTATTTCCTGACCCCTGATTCAGAGAGAGGACTTACATTTTGTGAGCGCATTTGTATCTTTCTGGTTAAAACGTGCTTCAAGAGTGCCTTGCAGCAACCCATCTTCCATTACTAGAGAGCGTATTAATTATCCTTCAAGGTGAAAACACACAAAATATATGAATGCTAGAGAATACCCAAACCTGTCAAAATCTCTATTCTTTTCTCTCTTTCTCTTTAACTTCTTAGACAAAAAGCCTTTCCTCTATCCTTCTTTTGTTCTTTTCAAAAAATGTTTTATTAATGGGGCACCTGAGTGGTTCAGTCAGTTGGGCGTCCAACTTTGGCTCAGGTCATGACCTCACCATTCATGGATTCGAGCCCCACATCTGGCTCTGTGCTGACAGCTCTGAGCCTGGAGCTTGCTTTGGATTCTGTGTCTCCCTCTCTCTCTGTCCCTCCCCCACCCATGTTCTGTCTCAGAAATAAATTTAAAAAATTTTAATGTTTTATCTATTTGGAGAGAGCATACGTATGTGCACGTGGGGGGGAGGGGCACAGAAAGAGGGAGAGCGAGAATCCCAAGCAGGTTCTGTGCTGTGAGTGAAGACACGGAGCTTAATCTCATGAAATTTGAGATCACAACCTGAACCGAAATGAAGAGTTTGACGCTTAACTGAATGAGCCACCGAAGTGCCCTTATCCTCTTCTTACTTATTTTCTCTCTCATGCAGGATCATTCTTAGGATCAATAAGGTAAGCAAAGAGACACAGAGACAGAGAAACTTTGCCCCCAGAATTACAAAGCCCAGCATCCATAACCACCCAACAAAAATGTAGATAGGTAGTAACCAATTCCCACGGTAATGTCAGGATTGGCTCATAAAATGTGAACTTCCCAGCACAGAACCCCACACTGTATGCACCCTTTCATGTATGTGAGTGGATAGTAGATGCTCTAGAAACATGTATTGATCAATTTGTTTTACTAAAGTATAGTCAAATACAATGCTACATTAGTTTCCGGTGTACAGTACAGTGGATGAGAGTATATGTCCTCCTGTGCTCAGCGTTAAGTCTAAGCATCATCTGTCCTCATGCAACACTATCACACCATCACTGCCTGTATCCTCTATGCTGTACCTTTCATCTTCATGACTTTTTCATTCTGTAACTGTAAGGCTGTGTCTCTTACTCCCCTTCACCAGCTTTTCTATCCCCCCACTCCCCTCCCTTCTGGCAACCACCACTTTGTTTCCAGAGACATTTAATGAATGAATGAATGTAGTTTCCCAAACACAGCCTTGTTCAGACACTACAATGGTCTCTAGTTCCCTCTCATTTAACAAAGGGCCAACTAAGAGCATGATCTCTTAAGGCAGTGTGGAGTAGTCTATACTGGGAACAAATATTTGTGTTGAAATACATGGGTTGGTGAAACAGGCTGCAGTTTTCTCTGACTTGCACTAGATGAAAGCAACTAAATGTAGGGCCTGAGGGGACCAGCATCAGAGCCATCTGAAGATGTGTACAAGTTCATCAGGTCTATTCCCTTAGTAAATTTAAGTATAAAATGCAGTATTTATAACTATGGTCACCATGCTGTACATTAGGTCTCCAGAAAGTATGAAAGTTTGTACCCTTGGCAAACATTTCCCATTTTCCCCTAGCCAGTATATAAAAGACAGACATCAGGGGCGCCTGGGTGGCTTAGTCGGTTAAGCGTCCGACTTTCGCTTAGGCCATGATCTCGCGGTTCGTGGGTTCGAGCCCCGCGTCGGGCTCTGTGCTGACTGCCAGCTCAGAGCCTGGAGCCTGTTTCAGTCTGTGACTCCCTCTCTCTCTGACCCTCCCCTGCTCACGCTGTCTCTCTCTCTCTCTCCTAGAAATAAATAAAACAAACAAAACAAAACAAAACAAAAAAAATAAAAGACATCTGTGTGCAGTGAAGGATATGATAATTAGCTTTGTGTGGCAATAACATCACCGCGTATACATATACCAAAATATCATTTGTATAACCTATGCATATATAACTTTCTTGGTCAATCATACTTCAGCAGAGCTGAAAATAAATAAAATTAGTTTGAGTTACAACAGAAAAAAGCATGAATTCACGGGTCCCAACTTGGGCCAGCTGAATGTGGAGTTATTTCTAGAGCATATTGTAAGCCCTAGGAAAGTGAATGGGGAATTGCTGAAATGTCAACGAAGTCCTATTCTCAAGGCTGTTGGACGTGATACCATTATGAGAACAGAGCCCCGTGGTCTCCCAGGAGCCAGTTGGGAGACAGACCCACTGTAACTGCCTCCAAGTCCTTGAAACTGCCTATCTTCCCTGCATGCTTTCCTGTAAACACCCAATGTGTATTTGGTCTGTGTCTGGAGGCCCTTTGTGTCTTCTCCCTGTGCTTTGACATTCTTTGATGTTTATACCTGGTGAACATGAAATAAAGACTATGTGCAGTTTGCTGCTGCTTCCCTGGCACAGGCAGCTCTGCACGTCCCCTCAGTCTAAGTGTCTGAGAATGTTGTCTTCACTGCATGGCTACAAGTGGTGCCCCAACAGGGACCAGCAGAACTGACTGACTCCTGTCTTCATACCTCACTCTCAAGTCCAGAAAGGGAAAAAGACGGCCTCTCATTCAGGTAGGAACTACTGGCACTCGATTCCATTAATGCTTATTTAGGTAGGATCTACCAGCACTCGGTGCCTAATCTTTCCTTTTCCAGTCAGGCGTGCAGAACCCCTCATCTTATGGTCTCTTTTACTTTTGTTTTCATGTTCGCCTGTCATGGGAGTTTCACTAATTACCTGGCAAGGACCATATTGCAAGTACCATATTATGACTATATAGTCCATATTATATGTATACATGAAATAGAGTCCATAGTTTATGTATACATGAAATAGAGTCCATAGTTTATGTATACATGAAATAGAGTCCATATTTTTAATATAGCTCATATTTTTAATTACCTGGCAAGGACCATATTGCAAGTACCATATTATGACTATATACTCCATATTTTATGTATACATGAAATATAGTCCATAGTTTATACATGAAATATAGTCCATATTTTTAATATAGCTCATATTTTTAATTACCAGGCAAGGACCATATTGCAAGTACCATATTATGACTATATAGTCCATATTTGATGGATACCTGAAGTAGAGTCCATATTTGATGGATACCTGAAGTAGAGTCCATATTTGATGGATACCTGAAGTAGAGTCCATATTTGATGGATACCTGAAGTAGAGTCCATATTTGATGGATACCTGGAATAGAGTCCATATTTGATGGATACCTGGAATAGAGTCCATATTTGATGGATACCTGGAATAGAGTCCATATTTGATGGATACCTGGAATAGAGTCCATATTTGATGGATACCTGGAATAGAGTCCATAATTTATGGATACCTGGAATAGAGTCCATAATTTATGGATACATGGAATAGAGTCCATAATTTATGGATACATGGAATAGAGTCCATATTTTATGGATACATGGAATAGAGTCCATATTTTATGGATACATGGAATAGAGTCCGTCGTGGTGCTAACTAAAATGACGAAACGAAAGAGCTCTCCTCCAAAGAAACTCCAAGAAGAAATGACAGCTAATGAACTGCTCAAATCAATATCAGCAGCATAAGTGAACAAGATTTTAGAATAATAATGTTAAAATTAATAGCAGGGCTTGAAAAAAACACAGGGGACATCAAAGAAACTATGGCTACAGACAGAATGGAAAATAAAAATAGGCATGAAGAATTAAAAAATGCGATAAATGAGATCCATAATAAATTAGAGGCCTCCAATGCACGGATTGAAGAGGCAAAAAGGAGAATAAGTGATTTAGAAGACACCATTATAGAAAAACAAGAAGCTGACAAAAAGAGAGACAAACTGATCCAGGAACAGGAAAGAAGAATTCGAGAGCTCAGCGACACAGTCAAACGCAACAATATCCGTATCATAGGAATCCCAGAAGAGGAAGAGAGAGGTAAAGGTGCTGAAGGAGTCCTGGAACAAATTATAGCAGAGAACTTCCCGACCTGGGGAAGGAAGTCAATGTGGAAATACAAGAGGCTCAGAGGACTCCCCTCAGACGTAACTTGAATCGATCTTCTGCACGACATATCATCGTAAAAATGGCAAAATACAAGGAAAAAGAATTTTGAAAGCAGCTAGGGTGAAAAGGGCCCTCACATACAAAGGGAAACCTATCAGAGTGGTGACAGACCTATCTACTGAAACGTGGCAGGCCAGAAAGGAATGGCAAGAGATCTTCAATGTGATGAACGGTAAAAATATGCAGCCAAGAATCCTCTATCCAGCAAGCCTGTCATTCAAAATAGAAGGAGAGATAAAAACCTTTCCAAATAAACAGAAATTGAAAGAATTTGTCACCACGAAGCCAGCTCTACAAGAAATCCTGAGGGGGATGTTCTGAAGGAAAGGTTGCAAGGAACAAAGATTCGAGAGACACCACCACAAACATGAACCCTACAAAAGATACAAAGACTCTAAACCCACATATTTCAATAATAACACTGAATGTAAATGGGCTGAATGCTCCAATCAAAGGACATAGGGTAGCAGAATGGATTAAAAAACAAAATCCATCTATATGCTGTCTACGAGAAACTCATTTTATTTTTATTTTTTTTTTAATATTTTTATTTATTTCTAGGAGAGAGAGAGAGAGACAGCTGAGCAGGGGAGGGTCAGAGAGAGAGGGAGACACAGACTGAAACAGGCTCCAGGCTCTGAGCCGGCTGTCAGCACAGAGCCCGATGCGGGGCTCGAACCCACAAACCGCGAGATCATGGCCTAAGCGAAAGTCGGACGCTTAACCGACTAAGCCACCCAGGCGCCCCAAGAAACTCATTTTAGACGGGAAGATACCTTCAGATTAAAAGTAAGGGGATGGAGAAATATATATCATGCTACAGGAAATCAAAAGAAAGCCGGGTAGCGATACTTATATCAGACAAACTGGACTTTAAAATAAAGACAATCACAAGAGATGAAGAAGGGCACTACATAATAATTACAGGGTCCATCCATCAGGAAGAACTAACAATCATAAATGTCTACGCACCGAATATGGGAGCACCTAAATATCTAAAACAATTAATCACAAACAGAAACAAGCTTATAGATAAGAATGTGCTAATAGCAGGACTTTAATACTCCGCTTACAGCAATGGATAGGTCAACCAGACAGAAAATCACTAAAGAAATAATGGACTTGAAAGACACATTGGACCAGATGGATCTGACGGATATATTTAGAACTTTACATCCTGAGGCCAGGGAATTTACTTTCTTCTCAAGTGCGCATGGCACATTCTCCAAGATAGATCACATACTGGGACATAAAGCAGCCCTCAATAAATATAAAGAATAGAGATCATACCATGCACACTGTCAGATCACAATGCTTTGAAACTTGAAATCAATTACAGGAACAAGTCTGGAAAACCTCCAAAAACATGGAGGTTAAAGAACACCCTTCTAAAGAATGAATGGGCCAATCTGGCAATTAGAGATGAAATTAAAAAATACATGGAAACAAATGAAAATGAAAACACAACAATTCAAAATCTATGGGATGCGGCAAAGGCAGTCCTAAGAGGAAAGTACATTGCTCTCCAGGCCTATTTCAAGAGATTAGAAAAAGCGCAAATCCAAAATCTAACAGCTCACCTAGAGGAACTAGAGGCAGAGCAACAAGAACGCACTAAACCCAGTAGAAGAAGAGAAATAATAAAAATTAGAGCAGAAATAAACAACATAGAGACGCAGGAAACAATTGAACAGATCAATGAAACCAAGAGTTGGATTTTTGAAAAAGTAAACAAAATTGACAAACCTCTAGCCAGACTTACCCAAAAGAAAAGAGAGAGCACCCAAATAGACAAAATTATGAATGAAAATGGACTTATTACAACCAACCCCTCAGAAATACAAGCAATTATCAGGGAATACTATGAAAAATTATATGCCAATAAATTGGACAACTTAGAAGAAATGGACACATTCCTAAACACACACTCACTACCAAAATTCACACGGGAAGAAATAGAAAACCTGAACAGACCCATAACGAGTGAAGAAATTGAACCAGTGATCAAAAATCTCCCAACAGGGGGCGCCTGGGTGGCTTAGTCGGTTAAGCGTCCGACTTTCGCTTAGGTCATGATCTCGCGGTTCGTGGGTTCGAGCCCCGCGTCGGGCTCTGTGCTGACTGCCAGCTCAGAGCCTGGGGCCCGTTTCAGTCTGTGACTCCCTCTCTCTCTGACCCTCCCCCTGCTCATGCTGTCTCTCTCTCTCTCTCTGTCCTAGAAATAAATAAAAAATATTAAAACAAAAAAAGGTTAAAAATCTCCCAACAAATAAGAGCCCTGGACCTGATGGCTTCCCTGGGGAATTCTACCAGACATTTAAAACAGAATTAACCCATTTCTTCTCAAGCTATTCCAAAAAACAGAAATCGAAGGAAAACTCCTGGACTCATTTTATGAAGCCAGCATCATTCTGATTCCCAAGCCAGCCAGAGATCCAGCAAAAACAGAGAACTACAGGCCAATATCCTTGATGAATACGGATGCAAAAATTCTCAACAAGATCCTTGCAAATCGAATCCAGCAGCATATCAAAAGAATCATCCACCAAGATGAAGTGGGATTCATTCCTGGGTTACAGGGCTGGTTCAACATTCGCAAATCAATCAATGTGATACATCACATCAACGAAAGAAAAGATAAAACCATATGATCCTGTCAATAGATGCAGAAAAAGCATTTGACAAAATACAGCATCCCTTCTTAATAAAGACTCTCGAGAAAGTCGGGATAGAAGGAACCTACTTAAACATCATCAAAGCCATCTATGAGAAGCCTTCAGCTAACATCATCCTCAACGGGGAAAACTCAGAGCTTTCCCCCTGAGATCAGGAACACGACAGGGATGCCCACTCTCACCACTGCTGTTTAACATAGTGCTGGAAGTCCTAGCATCAGCCATCAGACAACAAAAGGAAATCCAAGGCATCAGAATTGGCAAAGAGGAAGTCAAACTTTCACTCTTCGCAGATGACATGATACTCTACATAGAAACCCCGACAGACTCCACCAGAAGCCTACTAGAACTGATCCAAGAATTCAGCCAAGTTGCAGGGTACAAAATCAACGTACAGAAATCGGTTGCATTTTTATACACCAACAATGAAGCAACAGAAAGAGAAATCAAGAAACTGATCCCATTCACAGTTGCACAAAAAAACATAAAATACCTCGGAATAAACCTAACCAAGGAAACAAGAGATCTGTATGATGAAAACTATAGAAAACTTATGAAGGAAATTGAAGAAGACACAAAGACATGGAAAAACATTCCATGCTCATGGATAGGAAGAATAAACATAGTTAAGATGTCATTACTACCTAAGGCAATCTACACATTCAATGCAATTCCAATCAAAATTGCACCAGCATACTTCTCAAAACTAGAACAAACTATCCAAAAATTTGTATGGAACCACAAAAGACCCCGAATAGCCAAAGTAATCCTGAAAAATAAAACCAAAACGGGAGGGATCACCATCCCAGACTTTAGCCTCTACTACAAAGCTGTCATCATCAAGACAGTATGGTATTGGCACAAAAACAGACACATAGACCAATGGAGCAGAATGGAGAACTCAGAAGTGGACCCAAAAGTATACAGCCAACTCATCTTTGACAAAGTAGGAAAGAATATCCGATGGAAAAAAGACAGCCTTTTTAACAGATGGTGTTGGGAGAACTGGACAGCAACATGCAGAAGAATGAAACTAGATCATTTTCTCACACCATGCACAAAAATAAACTCAAAATGGATAAGGACCTGAACGTGAGACAGGAAACTATCAACACCCTAGAGGAGAAAGCAGGAAACAACCTCCTTGACCTCCACCGCAGCAACTTCTTACTTGACACATCCCCAAAAGCAAGGGAATCAAGAGCAAAAATAAACTGTTGGGACCTCCTCAAGATTAAAAGCTTCTGCACAGCAAAGGAAACAACCCAGAAAATTAATAGGCAACCAACGGAATGGGAAAAGATAGTTGCAAATGACATATCAGATAAAGGGTTGATATCCAGAATCTACAAGGAACTCACCAAACTACACGCCCGAAAAACAAACAACCCAGTGAAGAAATGGGCAGAGGATATGAACAGACACTTCTCCAAAGAGGACATCCAGATGGCCAACAGACACATGAAACGATGCTCAGCATCGCTCCTCATCAGGGAAATACAAATCAAAACCACACTGAGATACCACCTCACGCCAGTCAGAGTGGCTAAAATGAGCCAATCAGAGAACTCTAGATGCTGGCGAGGATGTGGAGAAACGGGCACCCTCCTACACTGTTGGTGGGAATGTAAACTGGTACAGCCCCTCTGGAAAACAGTGTGGAGGTTCCTCAGGAAAGTAACAATAGAACTCCCCTAGGACCCAGCAGTAGCACTGCTAGGAATTTACCCAAGGGATACAGAAATGCTGATGCATAGGAGCACATGTACCCCAATGTTCATAGCAGCACTCTCCACAATAGCTAAAACCTGGAAAGAGCCTAAGTGTCCATCAACAGATGAATGGATCAAGAAGATGTGGTTTATCTATACCATGGAATACTACATGGCAATGAGAAACAATGAAATCTGGCCATGTGTAGCAACATGGATGGACCTTGAGGGTGTTATGCTGAGCGAAATAAGTCAGGCAGAGAAGGACAAATATCATATGTGTGCACGTATAGGAGGATTAGGAGGAACTTAACAGAGGACCAAGGGGGAGAAGAAGGGTGGAAATGGTGGGGGAAAGGGAGAGAGGCAAACCATGAGAGACTCTTGAATGCTGACAAAAACTGAGGACTGATGGGTGTGGGGGGAGGGATGGGCATGGAGGAGGACATTTGTGGGGATGAGCACTGAGTGTTATGTGGAAACTAATTTGACAATAAACTATTTGTAAAAAAAAAAAAAGACCTAGGAATAAACCTAACCAAGGATACAAGAGATCTGTATGATGAAAACTATAGAAAACTTATGAAGGAAATTGAGTAAGACACAAAGAAATGGAAAAACATCCCATGCTCATGGATAGGAAGAATAAATATAGTTAAGATGTCATTACTACCCAAAGCTATCTACACATTCAACGCAATTCCAATCAAAATTGCACCAGCATACTTCTCAAAGTTAGAGCAAACTGTCCTAAAATTTGTATGGAACCACAAAAGACCCCGAATAGCCAAAGTAATCCTGAAAAATAAAACCAAAACGGGAGGGATCACCATCCCAGACTTTAGCCTCTACTACAAAGCTGTCATCATCAAGACAGGATGGTATTGGCACAAAAACAGACACATAGACCAATGGAACAGAGTTGAGAACTCAGAAGTAGACCCAAAAGTATACAGCCAACTGATATTTGACAAAGCAGGAAAGAATATCCAATGGAAAAAAGACAGCCTCTTTAAGAGATGGTGTTGGGAGAACTGGACAGCAACATGCAGAAGAATGAAACTACATCATTTTCTCACACCATGCACAAAAATAAACTCAAAATGGATAAAGGACCTGAACGTGAGACAGGAAACTATCAAAACCCTAGAGGAGAAAGCAGGAAACAACCTCCTTGACCTCCACCGCAGCAACTTCTTACTTGACACATCCCCAAAAGCAAGGGAATCAAGAGCAAAAATAAACTGATTGGGACCTCATCAAGATTAAAAGCTTCTGCACAGCCAAGGAAACAACCCAGAAAATTAATAGGCAACCAACGGAATGGGAAAAGATAGTTGCAAATGACATATCAGATAAAGGGTTGATATCCAGAATCTACAAGGAACTCACCAAACTACACGCCCGAAAAACAAACAACCCGGTGAAGAAATGGGCAGAAGATATGAACAGACACTTCTCCAAAGAGGACATCCAGATGGCCAACAGACACATGAAACGATGCTCAGCATCCCTCCTCATCAGGGAAATACAAATCAAAACCACACTGAGATACCACCTCACACCAGTCAGAGTGGCTAAAATGAGCAAAACACTCCCTAATTTAAAGCATACTACATAGCCACAGTTATCAGCATTAATTCCTTCAGACATAAAGACAGGCAGAGAATTATGGACAAGTCGTGTTTAGCTAGATGTGTACTTCTCCAAAGTTAATGTGTATGACAGTGGCTGAAGTCTCATTAAATTTATATTCTGATTTGGATTTCAGGCTGAGGTCTGAGTTTTCATATTTCTCTCAAGTTGTAAGTGATGCTAACATATTCAGTTCAATACATGCTTGTAAATTCTAAAACAAAACAAAACAAAAACCTGAAGAAAAACAAGAAGTCATGAGTTCTTTGAAGATAAAGATTATTGTGGAAATTACAACTTGCAACCTCAAGAACAATAGCAATTGTTCTTGAACATTTAATACACACTACAAACCATTCTAGCACTTTTCCATATATTCCCTAATGAATCCACAGTGACTAGTGAGAACATTAGAATTGATTTACAGTGGGGCGCTTGGTGGCTTAGTTGGTTAAATATCCAACTTTGGCTTAGGTCATGATCTCACGATTTGTGGGTTTGAGCCCTGCATCAGGCTCTGAGCTGTCAAGCCTGGAGCCTGCTCTGGATTCTGAATCTCCCCCTCTCTCTGTCCCTCCCTTGCTCATGCAAGAGTCTCTCTCTTCCTCAAAAGAATAAACATTAAAAAATTTTAGAATTGATTTTTATCTTTAACAGAATACCTTGGTAAAACTGTAGTTGTAGTGCATCCTGAGTTTTAGCTCAAACTGTCTAACTTTGCATTTCTCTACTGGAACAGACAGACCAGTATACAGAGGAAACCCTAAAAGATGGTTCAGAGCAGTTTTCAAAGTGAAAAAGGTAATGCGAACATGGCTGAAACACAGAACTCACGGACCAAAAGAATGGAGTAAGGCTACAACACAAAATATGAAAATAACAAATCGAATAAAAAAATAAATGTGATAGAATTAAACTCTTTTGGTCATTTAAACCAAAAAATGTTTTCAGAGGCTTAAAACATATACAACTATTTGTGATGGAAGGTTTTAGTGTTTTCCAAACACACCACAGAGACAAGATTCACTTTGATACGACATAGCTATTGTTTGTGAATCCCCTCAGGTTTTCAAAGGTTTTGTCTCATTGATCTTTTCTACTGAATTCTAGTTTACATATTTAAGACAATTGAGTACATATGATGCATATTTATTTTTTTTCTAGAGCAAAAGAGAACTGATAAGGAAGAGAACATATGTGACATGAGTATAGAACCCAGTGGAAACTTTCAGCAGCAAGGCCTGTCTGATTTACAATTTCCACTTTCAACACTAGTATCTCCAGCAAACGTAAGAGAGAGCCTTATTTTCCAAAGAGACTAAAAACAACACGACACACAGAAGAGAATTTCCAGGTTAAATGAGGTGATTGATGCCCATCTTTCAGTAAATCCTCCCAAGGAATTTAATGTTACATGGGAAAAATTATTAACCTATCGTGCAGGGATCTTACAGGGAGCACAGAGCAAAGGAAGTGCAGAGACCTGTAATGGTTCACAGTGGTATCAGGTGCCCAGCATTCCTGAAAGGACATATAATAACTGCTGGGAAATACATGTCCAGAGCAGCAGGGAACTAAATAATGATCTAAAAGAAATACAAAAATTTGTTGATAAGCCCCACTCCTGCTGACTGACGTCTAATGTTTTTATCTCAAGGATGATGTTCTTCGATTCCTTCCTGAGAGTGTCCGTAGCAAGGTACCTCTCCATACAAATGTTATTCATCCAGTAAGGCAGAAGAGGGACAGGCAGAGTTTATTTAATGCCAGGGCTGAATCTATGGCTCCCTTTCCTCAATATATGTGAGGTTTAACCAAAGAACAATAAATGTGAATCCTGTACAGAAATGCTGATGCATAGGAGCACATGTACTTCAATGTTCATAGCAACACTCTCCACAATAGCTAAAACATGGAAAGAGCCTAAGTGTCCATCAACAGATGAATGGATCAAGAAGATGTGGTTTATCTATACCATGGAATACTACATGGCAATGAGAAACAATGAAATCTGGCCATGTGTAGCAACAGGGATGGACCTTGAGGGTGTTATGCTGAGCGAAATAAGTCAGGCAGAGAAGGACAAATATCATATGTGTGCACGTATAGGAGGATTAGGAGGAACTTAACAGAGGACCAAGGGGGAGAAGAAGGGCGGAAATGGTGGGGGAAAGGGAGAGAGGCAAACCATGAGAGACTCTTGAATGCTGACAAAAACTGAGGACTGATGGATGTGGGGGGGGAGGGGGATGGGCAAGGAGGAGGACACTTGTGGGGATGAGCACTGGGTGTTATGTGGAAAGTAATTTGACAAACTATTTGTAAAAAAAAAAAGCAAATCTAAAAAAAAAATGAATCCTGTCGAGGTGGAAGAAAAAGGGAAGGAAGAGGCACACCTCAAGTGGGAACCAACAGATTGAATCAAGTCTCCATGAAATCCAGCTTGAGGTCAGTCAAGGGCACTAAGTGTATACACAAAATGAAACAAAACCACAAAAATACTTCTATAATTTGGAGCACAAATTATAGTCTTCTAGACTCACAAGTAAAATGTATGCCCCAGACAAAATTCCAGGCCTTCATCTCAGAAGATGAACACTTTCAAAGGATTCTTAAACATGGGGAAGAGGACACTATAGGTGAGCCCAAGGCCCCTCTCTCTTTCCACTTTTCATCCAAGCTGCCTCCACCCATGCATGGTGAACATGCTCAACCACTTGTATTTCTCCTTCTTCTAGTCACCATGCCAAACACATTCCTGGAAATAGGTGCCTCTTTAAGTAATGCAGGTACAACTGCTTCTGACTGCAGTGTTGCATTTCTTAGCTTGGAGTCCATGGATTCCATAGCCTTTCAAAATATAACATTTTCCCTGTCCTTTTAGTAATTCCTACAGCTTCATGCTATAGGATCTCTTGTGTTTTCAACTCAGGTTTCTTCTCAAAGTCTGACGTTGACTAAAATGAGCATGGACATAAAATTTAATTGCACTTTCATGTTTTCCCAAAAGGGTCCACTTCTATAGAAAAATCTTCAGAAGGTGTGTGCCCCTTAGTACAGGCATTTTAGGAAATCAGAATGAGAGAGAGCACACTGCAGGGCAAACAACTTAAGAAGCTCTCACAGAAATTGCTGTTCTTCATGTATCTCCTGGGCTCCTCAGCCAGTGAGGACTCCAAACTCCTCTAGATGCTCCTATTCACTTTTCCACTCAGCTGGGCACACTCCCCTCTTTCCCATGTCCTACCTTTTCTCCTGCAATTTACCTTCATCTCCATTTTGATAAAGATAAATTTGCTTTCCTAAGTCTACATCTTACTATGAGCACCTAGGAGGAACATGATTTGGAGAGTAGGTTAGCTTACATTGCAAACAACTTCTTAGGAAAATAGTTTAACCTATATATGTATGTGTGTTTTGGGATCTAATTTGTTTTCTCTCTTTTCTTTTAAAGTATACTTGACATACAATGTTACGTCAGAGCAGCTGTAAAATGTGGTGAGAACTCTATAGCATTAATCTACTGACCACATGTGAGCTACCACCTGTCACCATACAGTGCTGTTATAATACCATCGAATGTATTCACTGTATTGTATCCTTTATCATCATGACTTATTAATTCTACAACTAGAAGCCTGTTATTCCCTATCCCATTTTCCCATTTTCCCATTCTCCTTCCCCGTTTCCACTCTGGTAACCAGATGCTTCTGCTTTTCTTTTTCCTACTTGCCATTTGTAACAATGTAGGTGAACAGAGAGTATTATGCTATGTGACATAAGTCAAAGAAAGATAATAATAATATGATATCACATGTATGTACAAATAAATAACAAAATAAATGCAAAAACAAGAGGAGAAACAAACCCATCTGATGAGTATCTATTTTTTTTTTTATAAAGTCCCTGGATCATCTTGTAACTCTAAAAATTCCATGATTCTATACATTCAATACTGTATCAAGGTGGTGTGTAACAACTTTCCAATCGTGGCTGAAGATAGGGGACTCCCACATCAACATCCAAGGATGTTTGCTTATGACACACCAAACACCATAGACTTCTTGATAAGTCTAATATCACTTGTCAGCCCCCACCCCCAACTCCTAGATGTAGAATCTGCACATACAGTGGGTTTGTGAGACCCTGAGGATAGGAAACCCTAGTATCTTCAAAGAACATCTAGCATATCTGCTGGAACCTTTGCTGATGAAGCAGTTATGTGTTTTCGTGTCCAAGAAACAAATCTGTCCTCTATCCACAAGTAAGATACTATCATTATATTAGATATTTTTTTATACACAAACCTAAGTGGAATGACAGAATGATAATTTCCAATGTTTTTATCTATGACACATGAAAAACACTTAAACCCATGGAGAATAACCTCCTACCACTATTTTCTAATCACTTTGACCCTGATTTGCCTCCTGCCTAATTTTCCATGTGTCTACCACGTTATCAAACACTCATGAAATGGACACAACAAATGGGATAAAATATATTCAATTCATGTCATGAAATGTTTTCCAAGCCTATGATTGGCATGATTCAATGCAGGAAAATCAGGTGACCTGTAGCATTCCCTTCTGCAATGTCCCTGGCTGGGGGGTGAGGGGTGGGTGTTGGGGGGTGGTCTTACATTGAGCCATGTAATGAAATCCTAAAACCCTGATGGTCTGCCTTAAATTTCTGTAGTGAATCTTCTAAGGGAAATGGGTGAAAAACACCTAAACTGCGCAAAAGCACATGATATACATGTACTGGAGATGATGAGAGGATTTCGTACTCCTTACCCAGGCTAAGAAGGTCCTGGATACCGTGAAATCACAGCTCATTGAAATAAGAGTGCTGATAACAGGGAAACGGATAGACGCTAGCAGGTGTTCACAAACCAGCTGCAGGGCATATTAAAAAGAGCAACCCAGAGATCAAAGCTGGAGGGGACTATATAAAATGAAATGGAGAGGTGATCACAAGGACAAAAATACTTCCGATGGCTCTGAACTTAGGAGAAGATATGGGGGAAACATGGATCTTATGAATGCACCTCACACACTGCTTGGGCCTGTACTTGACATCATGGAAATGCTGGTCCAGATCATAAGCTGACCACACAAGCTCAAGAAATAATAACAATGCTGTATAAAACAAATGTATGATTTCTTTTGGATATGCACAACAGTACCCAAAATATGTTTTCCTTCATGATGTTTTGCTGCTCATCTGCCAGTGACATACCATGGAGAACTGAAAACTCCATATATATGGAAGCTGTAGTTTCAGCTTCTTCCAACCAGGGTCCATGGGGCTGATCTGAATGGACTGGAAATCACCCAAGATGCACATTGTACCACAACGGATACACCCCTGACCACTTTACAAACATACCAAAAAAATCGTGGTAGAAATCTTCTTGCCCAAAAGCTATCACTGTGGTTGGAACTCCTTTTGATACAATGACCAATGAGTTGACTATACACTGTTCTACATGTGCTGCAGTCTATAACACGAAATTGTTGCGAGTGCCAAGACTCTGCAGGCCCTTCTGCTATGAAAATAGAGGAATAAACACTCATCTGAGCAAACAGGCACCTTCAACGTTTTTGACATCAAAACTGACATTTAGAGGGTAGTCTAGTGAGATTTCTAAATATCACTAGAGGCAGAAAAAGACAGAGGCTAACAGAAGTCTGTCCCAAGAGGACAATGATGTTAATCCGTGTGAAGAAATGACTTGTTCAAGCAAATGAAAAAAAGCACAATATAACATTTTTAGAATACATGGCAATTTGTGAGCCACATAGGGGGAAAAATCTAAAGAATAGGGTATCTTTGTACACAAACCACACAACACAGTGATTTTTAATACATTCCTGGTTGAAATTGTAAAGATAATGTTATGTTTTGCAAAAGAAAAAGATTTGTGCCTGTACTCTCAATATAAGAGAATGTTTCTCAAACAGATTTTTTTTTAAAAACCCACTAACCATGAAAAAGAATTAGAGGACCAACATTTATGCTTTTTTTGTTCTCAGTGGCTTATAGAGATGTGAACAGTTTCTGAAATTCCACTGAGATATTCCCTTATGATCTGCACATGTGACTTCACTAAAAAGAACAAACTAATAAAAAAGTCAATACCTAAGTATCAATGTACATATAGTGACAAATTGAAATTAAATGTAGACTGTAATGTCACACCGTGACTAGATTTTAAAAACAAGCTTCAAAAAAAGTATGTTTTAACTTCTACTTAAAGCAATATGTTTCTGATTATACAGTGTCCACAGAAATAGAATGAAATGTAGGCCTATTTTCTGAATACGAAGACAGGAAATCACAACAAAGAAATAATAGAAAATAGATAAAGTGCAAGGAAAAAACATATGTAGTAAATCCAAACCCCAGTATCTTCAGTATAATATTAAACATAAATAAACAATATGTTCCTGATAACAAGAAACTTTGCTTAAAGATAGTACATTGGAATTTTCTAAGAACTATACCTAAAAGAGAATGATAAAATTGGAAAACAAAAAAACATGTTGTTATAACCAATCAAGCAGCAAGACAATACAGCATATAGAATAATCTTTAAAAGGAAGGACTTTGTCATGGTATTAATAGTGCTATTTTTCATTATCAAGTTACATTATTTCAATATTCTACTCCATGGATAATCTTAGTTATCCACACACACACACATACATTTGTACACAAGTATAAAATATAAATACATGTATATAGGGAAACCTTTCTTTTCTAGCTCTTAAGACATAAAAACACTCATCATGGAGGACTGACACAATAAAGCTGCTGATATAGGTAGTTCCCACTTCAGTACTTCTCAGAATAAGCTCTACTGGCAACTATTTCCATTAAACATCGCTGAGCAAATCTCAATAACCCAAAATAACCAGAACTGAAAAATAAATTCTTTTCCTTCCATTGAACATCAATGTGAAATGTGAGTAGAACATGCTACCCTACTTGATTTTATTGGTTTCTACAAGTGACAGACATTCTCTTTCCACTCAGGGCCAAATGGGTCTAAGGAAAGCCTAGGCCAAGAAACAACATAGGGACATCTAGCCTAAAACCTGCGTAGTTTGAAGCAGAAATCATCTCCGGTGACTGGTGACCTGCGTCCCAATTAATCAGTTATCTACACACAATTCAGAGCAAGGGACTAGACTCATCACAGGGCTCAGTGGAAGTGAGGGAAGTCCTGCCAGCTGTGGTCAGGATACTTTGAGGACATCCACCAACACTGGATCAGACCTATTTTTGGCTTATATTCCTGCAATGCCAGTGCTTCAAGAAACTGCCCACATGCCTTGCTCATTCTGACTATTAGTGTCCGGCAGCCTTTTTCATCTTTAATGCCAACTCTGTCCTGTGACATCTTCAAGCTATGCCCACAGTGTCCCTGCTCCAACAACCTCCACAAATCTGGGCCTGGGAAAGTACAGTTTTCTATGGTACCCAACAGCATCTGGCCCATGTACCACTAGGGAATTCTTTAATCATGAGAAAAGGATCGGACTTCCCTCAATACCAGAAAACCACCGTGTTGGCTGCCAGTCCCAATCTCTGTCACATTTGTTGATCACAAGAAGTTTTCTAAGGCCTTGCACGGACCAAAGGGAGCTTCCTACCTGAGTTTTCCTCACATTTTAGGAGGTTTACATATTTGCTTTTGGTAGGACCTATCTTCCTCTCAAACTTTCTCTGTACCAAGTGCCTTGAGGAATCCTGTGGAAAATAGACAGTGTTTTCCTGTTCCTTCCATTGAAGTGGTGACAAGATTGTATTGAAATATTATTGATGGCTCAGTTGATTCAATTACCAACCATTTCCCATTATATTAAAAAACTGTAGAGGTACCTGGGTGGCTGTCAGTTTAGCACCTGACTTCAGCTCAGGTCGTGATCTCATGGTTGTGAGTTTGAGCCCTGCATCAGGCTCTGTGATTACAGTGCAGATTCTGCTTGGGAATTCTCTTTCACTCTCTATGTTCTTTCCCATTCTTTTTCTCTCTAAGGTAATGAGATAACATTAAAAATATTGAAAACTATTAGTTGCTAAGAAATAAGAAGAGCCTGCATTATTTTCATGAGGGGGAGGGGAGTCTACCCAACACAGGAAAGAACAGCTGTGATGCCTACATCATCAGAATGGAGAAGAAGAGACAGAAGAACTGGAGATGATTTGGAAAGAAAACAAGTAAAATTTATTCTTCTATCATTCAGAGTCACTCGTGCAGCCTAGGACATATGTCCTTCTTCACATGAAGAATTTATGCCAATGCTTGAGGCTAGATTTTTTTTTTAATCTCTTATCTTGGGCTGCATTATCACTCTTAATAGAATAGTGTTTTCTTCCTACATTTAGGATATCTACCAAGCTCTCAGCACTGTCCATATTTGTTTCCTTCAAATAAAGGTGAACACAGCCCATAACTCACGAATCTCTAAATGTTTAGCTCATCAAATTGTTCCACTAAAGTGAATAAGTTGGATGAGGTCACTCCCAAGAACGGAAAAGTATAGAGACTAAGGAAATCGTACTCCGTGTATTTCTCCAATTGAGTAGGAAGGAAATGCATCAAATAAATTACATGGAATTTAATAAGCTCTCTGTAGAATTACTCCTATATTCAAATTAATATTTGAACACCATGTCATTTTATGCAAACAAATCTTCAAATCCCTGCACAAGTCATAGCAGCAACAGTCCATGAACATTAGAACATGGAAATAGAATAGATCCTACATGAGTATAAACCTTTTAAGTTAATTAAAATATAATTTACACACAGGGGGAGATTCTCAATCTAAGACACACAGAGATTTAGGAGACATAAATTCAGTACAAACGATATAGAGAATTATTTCCATTTTCATAAATCCATAACTTTTTTGGTTGTCAGGAAATTATCAATTTTGAGATTTGAAATATCCTCATTTGAACATATTCCAATTCCTTCTGAAGATCTAGGTTCACACACACATATATGCACGCATTCTTCTTCCTGATTAGTACTGTTACTCCAAAATCAATCCTTAAATTCATATAACATATTACATTCTGTGTATGTCAAAACCATAAAAATCTGGGCTACATATGCTCACAAAAAACACACTAACAAAGAAAACAAAACAAAACAGAACTCACAGGTTAAGACTTTAAATAGTGATTGAGAATTTTTTAATATAATTTTTTTTTTTCTGAGAGAGAGACAGCGTGAGCAGGGGAGGGTCAGAGAGAGACAGAGGGATACATAATGTAAAGCAGGCTCCAGGCTCTAAGCTAGCTGTCAGCACAGATCCCAACACGGGGCTTGAACACACAAACTGTGAGATCATGACCTGAGCCGAAGTCGGATGGTTAACCAACTGAGCCACCCAGGTGCCCTGAGTGATTGAGAATTCTGTAGTGATATCTTATCTTTGTGGTGACTTTGTTCAATTAGCAGTTGTTAAGTAGAACCACTGTGCATTATTTTGTGAGCCAAGAATCAATAAGCAAAGAAGAAATAATTTACTACTCATGGACCATGGAGGAGGTATACAGTTTGTCATGAGGCGCAAGACAGAGAGGTCAAGGTTGAGTACAGGCAGAGAGGATGACAAGAACTGGGGAAGATGCCTTTTTGGGGGTCCATGGTTGGAGTGCTTTGGATTTCCTGGGCCAAGTCTAAAGTACACAATATGCATCAACATGAGTACAGTATGGCAGTTGCTCTCAGCAGGGGTCTTTTCTAAGGGACTCACAAGGAAAATATATGAGAGTGGACATTCTTATTCAAATGCTTATTGGGGAATTCTTTTTTTTTTTTTTTTTTGTTGTTGTTGTTGTTGTTTTGTTTATTTATTTCTAGGAGAGAGAGAGACAGCGCGAGCAGGGGAGGGTCAGAGAGAGAGGGAGTCACAGAATTGAAACAGGCTCCAGGCTCCGAGCTGGCAGTCAGCATGAGCCCGACGCGGCTCTGTCAACAAGGATCTGTGAACCTAGCGAAAGTCGGACGCTCAACCGACTAAGCCACCCAGGCGCCCCGCTTATTGGGGAATTCTTAACAGGAACTTCTATTTGCTTGTGATTATGGGGCTGTTATGTAGTGAGTTTGCTACTGGGTGGAGCTAGAGTCAGTTCAAACTCCCAGCAGCCAGCCTGGTTATACAAAATAGATTCCAAGGCAGCAGTAGGAAGAAATTGTTCAGCCACACTCTCAATACTACTTCTATATCATCCTGATTAAAAACACGTAATGCTCCAGCACTTACAAAAAGGAAGACAAGATAGAATATGTAAACTTTGGGAGAATTAAGTTCAAATAATTTGAGGTTAAGGCCACTGGGAAAAGAGATTATTTGTGCTCTCAGCCTACAGCTTAAACAAGTACAAGTGACCCTTGAATAAAGCAGGGGTTCGGTGTACCCACCAGGCATGCAGTTGATAATCCGTGTAAAAGTTTGACACCCCAACACGTCATTTTAATAGCCTACCACTGACAAGAAAAGCAGTCAATTACAATATACTTGATATTTTATAGGGGTGTTTTAGGGTATTCCTACCATCAAGGAAGCTCAAGAAAAGAAAATATTAAGGAAATCAAAAGGAAGAGTAAATACATTTACACCACTGCACTATGTGTACATATGCCTATAAGTTGGGCTCACACAGTTCAAACCCATGTTGTACAAGAGTCAAATGTACTTTGTGTTCCTGTCTGTTTAACTGCAACCTTGATAATAATGGGGCAGGCTAAGGTTGGACTGGATGCCACTTCTTTCGTTATAAATCAGAGTTGACATATTAAAGTGCATTCAGGCTTATTAATGGATATATCTTTTTTTTTTTTTTTAGAGAAAGGTTCTTTTTTTTTTTAATGTTTATATATTTCAGGAGAGAGAGAGAGACAGATGAGCAGGGGAGGTCAGAGAGAGAGTCACAGACTGAAGCAGCTCCAGGCCTGATGCTGGCAGTCAGCACAGAAGCGTGAACCCAGACCGAAGACCCAAGCAGCTGGATGTTGGCCTGATGCCACCCAGGCATATAATGGATATATCTTAATTTAATGTACCCTTAACAAACCACTGCAAAATCACTGTATGATCCCTGGTCAAAATACAGATTAAAATCTTTCAAGAGCCATTCTTGTTCCTCTGATGTATGGATTTGTGAGTTGTACATTCCATGCTGCTCAAACTAACGCTAATTACTGAGTAAAAGTAAAGTGACAGTCATCTTTCACCCTTTACAGAAGAGTCAGCTATACTTTCCTCAGATATCTGTGAAATCTATTTCAACTATGTAACTAATTTTCTTGATTTGTAACAAGTGCTATTATGAAGATACACTCAGGTATTTAGGAGCTGCTACTGTATTTTTTCTAAACACTAACTGGCAAATCATTTAAATTCAGAATGTTTCTCTAATTTTAATGAAAAGTATGATGCCCTGAACCCTTCTTGGTGACTGATACCACTCTTATATGTCATTCACAAAAAGCATCCCCGTGTAGTCTTCCTTCATATGTAGTACAGAACAGTCTTTAATCTTCCAAGGAAAAGTCGATAAGCATGAATTTTCCCTCATAAAAGAGCCCCTCATGTCTGTGAGACAACAACAATCAAATCATTTTGCATGATGTAAGCAATAAAGCCATAGCATGAGAAGATTTATGATTAAGATTAATAATATATACCATGCAAAAAAACAAAAAACAAAAAAACAAACAAACCTTAGATATGGTCAACAGATACAAAGAGAATAATTATCCTTCTTCAGACATCCATTCCCCCTTCATCCTTTCAGGCATCTTAAAAATACAGTTGACCATTCAATAACATGGGTCTAAACACCATGCATCCATTCATACACAGATTTTTAAAAAATCTAAACATAATGCACTACTAGAAATATGTGTTCATTATAGTTTCCTTAAACTTTTGTTTTTTCAAACTTACTTAATTATAGCAATACCACTTATAATGCAGACAACAAACAAAGAACGGGATGACTGACTGGTAATGTTCTAGGTAAGGCTTCAGGTCAACAATAGGCTATTTCCATGGAAAAGCAGGTAGGGTTTTAAGTTCTGGGGATTCAAGAGATACCCACAGATTTTCAACGGTGGAGGTGTTAGTGCCCCTTAGGCTTACACTGATGTTAGTGATCTTGGGGTTTCAACTTTGGATTTTTCCTCTAAATAAACACTGATTTAGAACAAATTTGATTTAGAATCATGTTTGAAAAGTGGTATGAACTTACTGCTTCTTGCTGTGAATTATCTGATTTTGTTTACATTTGCCTTTTCATTCTATAGTTTGCCAAATGTCAACATTTTACAAGTTTTTATCTTTTATAAGGACTCTGGTTTTTACTGAAGTGTATATTAAAACCAAAAGACCTTCCTCCTTCATTACATTTCTAGGGTTTCTATCCATTGTGTTTTTTCTCATGTTCAGTAAAGGTTCAATTCCAGGTAAGACTTTGCCAATATTCTTGACATTTGTAAGTTATCTCCTCAGGATGTGTTATCTCATTCGTGTTAAATAGTCTTGCTTACAAATTAAATGCTTTACCACATCCTTTACATTTATAGGGCTTCATTCACTATGCTCTCCTTGATGTTCAGAAAGTTTGTAGTGGGCTCAACAATTTTGCCACATAAACATATATATATTGTGTGTGTTGATATTTATATTTAAATTTATTTATTTAGCTTTCTCCCCAGGATGTATCTCTTTACATCAATAAGTCTTGAGTATTTGTTCAAACACTGGAGAGATGACAGAGCTGAAGACAAAAACAAAGAGAAGAAGATATCATGGGCCCTAAAAGGTAACTACACATTCTAAGCTTGGGAACTACAGAAATTGAGGCATGACAATGCCCAGAACATGTGTCACTGTCTCCTGAATTACTATAATTTGTGCCCCTCTGTGCAAACCAAGTCCATAATCCTGGCCCAGGGGCTGTTATTTTCGGGGTTTTTTATTTGTTTTGTTTTGTTTGATTGTTTTTGTGGGGGGTTTTGTTTGTTTGCTTTTTAATTCCCAAATGTCAACCAAAGATATAAAAGGATACAAGGAAATAGGAAATCGTGTTCCAATTAGAGGAACAAAATATATCTCCAAACCTGGCCCTAAATTAATCCAGTACTATTAATTGCCTGACAAAGATTCAAAAAAAAAATCATCAAGAGGAAGAAGAAAACTAGATAGGCAACTAAATAATAGCAGGAAAACTATTCATGACCAAAATGTACACCCAAGGAAATAGGACATGTAACCAACAATAAACATGAAATTGGGAGACAAAGATTACAATTTCTGAATTTAAAAATACACTAAGGGGTCAACAACAGACTTGATCAAGCAGAAGAAAGAATCAGCACAACAAAGTATTCTTGTGTTAAATTATCTACTAAGAATCAAAGAACAGAGTCTAGGGACTCAGGGGACAGCAACAGAGGATCCAATAAGTACATTAAGGGAATTAAGGGAACCCCTGAAGGGGAGGGGGGGAGTGGGCAGACCACTGATATGAAGAATTAAAGTCTTCTATGTGGAAAGAAGACACAAATGCAACAAGCTCAGTCAATTCACAGTAGGATAAATGTCAAGACATGAACACAGTAACACAAAATTAACCCTTCAAAACTCACGGGTGAGAAGAGAAATTTGAACCAGTGTGGCAAAAACAGCTCATCTGGTCCAGGAGAGCTCCTATAAGTTTAGTAGTGGGATTCTCAGATGTTATGGGAAGAAGTGCACAAGCCAATGTATTCAAGTATTCAAAGCTCAAAACATATCCACTAAGTATACCCTACCTGCCAAAACTTTCCCATGAATGTAGGGTAGAGACTTTCCCAAATAAAAAGTCCTCCAAGTTTACAAGTAGACCTGTCCTACAAGAAACAGTAAAGGAGGTCCTTCTGGTTGAAAGAAAAGGATTCTAAACAGTAACTGAAACCACATGAGGACATAAAGGCCTCTGCTAAATATAAAATTTTACACAACTGGGGCACCTGGGGGACTCATTTGGTTAAGCGACCGACTTTGGCGCAAGTCATGATCTTGAGGTCTGTGAGAACTATCCCCACATTGGGCTCTGTACTGACAGTCAGAGCCTGGAGTCTGCTTTGGATTCTGTGTCTCTATCTCTTTCTCAAAAATAAAAACAAATTAAGAAAGTTTTAAAAATACACAAGTATAGGGGCGCCTGGGTGGCTTAGTGGGTTAAGCGTCCGACTTTCACTTAGGTCATGATCTCGCGGTTCGTGGGTTCAGCCCCACGTCAGGCTCTGTGCTGACTGCCAGCTCAGAGCCCGGAGCCTGTTTCCAGTCTGTGACTCTCCCCTGACCCTCCCTGCTCACGCTGTCTCTCTCTCTCTCTCTCCTAGAAATAAAAAAAAAAAAAAACAACACAAGTATACAAACCTGTCATGTTGTAATGTGGAAGCACAAGATTTTAATTTCTGCTACAATAAAAAGTCAGGGGTCCCTGGGTGGCTCAGCTTGGCATGAGACTTCATTTCAGGTCATAATCTCACAAGTAATGAGTTTGAGGCCCACATCAGGTTCTGAGCACAGAGCCTGCTTCTAATCTTCTGTCCACCCTTTCTCTCTGCCCCTTCCCTGCTGGATCTCTCTAAATAAAGAAAGAAATTTTTAAAAAAGAATAAAAAATCACTAACCTAGAGGTAATCAAGTATATATTGAAAGACAGAATTTGTGGTATCTGTAACTTAAGGTGAGTGCAGGAGTGGAGCTGATAGGTAGAATAATTTTGTAAGCAACTGAGAGTATCAGTTTAAAGTGGGCTTTTATACCTTGAAGATGTTTTAAGTAATATCTATACTACAGAAGACAGAAAAGTTAATGAGAATGGTACCAAAGCATGTCATGGGCATAAGAGCACAATTAAGGATAAAAAAATCTAAATTTGATACAGAGGTAGAATTGTTTGTTTGTTTGTTTGTTTAAGAGAGAGACAGAGACAGACTGCATGCGTGAGAGAGCAGTGGAAGGGCAGAAGGAGGAGGGAGAGACATTCTCAAGCAGGTCCCATTCTCCACTCCTAGCCTGACACGGGGCTCAATCTCATGACCCTGAGGTCATGATCTGAGCCAAAAATTAAGATGTGGAAGCTTAACAGACTGAGTCACTCAGGCACCCTGGAGGTATACAATGTTGGAAAATTAGTTTCAATTCACAAGAGTAATTCACTCAGGCAAGGAGAATATAAAGTCACGAATAAACACATGATGAAGTTAATGGTCTGTTATGACGACTCATCAAGATATTACTAGTCTATCATTGTGACAATTCCCCTAGACATGATAAAACATTCACTGAACACTAACTAAGCAAAGAAACAAAGTAAGTCCCAAAGTATGTATGTATAATATCTATACATAGAAATACATACATAATACACAATTTTACTGGTAAAGGGCATGGTTGATTCATACTTGACTTAAACTCACAATGTCTTAAGATGTACTAGATGAACATCGCCATCTCTAACAAAATACACAGGTACATGAAACTACTCCTAATGTGTGGTCCCATACAAAAAAAAAAAAAAAGCATATTATTATAGAATGCAAAACCAGAATAAGACAAAACTTAACCCCAAACAGTCTACACAAAAGAGACAGATTAATCCTTCCAAAGGAAACTTACCATATAACTACACTTTTAAACTATGACTATGTAGCCACGAAAAAGGCGCATTGAATTGTTGGCGTGTCTTCATTGACAGTAAAACAAGAAAGACATTCGTTAAAATCAAACATAAAATTCTCTAATGAAAAATTTTACAAATAAGAAAATAAAAGAAATTAAAATATACTATTTCTTTTTTTTTTTAATATTTTTATTTATTTCTAGGGAGAGAGAGAGAGAGAGACAGCGTGAGCAGGGGAGGGTCAGAGAGAGAGGTAGTCACAGACTGAAGCAGGCTCCAGGCTCCGAGCTGGCAGTCAGCACAGAGCCCGACGCGGGGCTCGAACCCACGAACCGCGAGATCATGACCTAAGTGAAAGTCGGACGCTTAACCGACTAAGCCACCCAGGCGCCCCTAGGCAGCTTAGTTCTAAAGAATAGATTATATCCTTGCACTCTATGTAACAGGAGGAATGTATTAAGAAATAGTATATTTTAGGGGCGCCTGGGTGGCTTAGTCGGTTTAGCGTCCGACTTTCGCTTGGGTCATGATCTCACGGTTCGTGGGTTCGAGCCCCGCGTGCGACCAGCTGACAGGCGTCTTTCCTCTATCCCACCACGCCTCTCTCTCTCCTAGAAATAAAATAATAAAAAATAAAAAAATAAAAAAACATTAAAAAAAAAAAGAACTAAACTGCCTAAAAAAACCTTTCCTTTCTAAATCAAGGAACCCTGCCAAAGCTGCAAAATATCCTGAGAATCACTTTAAAAAACTAATAAATATGTGGGATGAAATTCAGACACATTCTGAGGAAAGTAGAAGAATCGTCTTGTGATTTTTTTTTTCCTGAAGTAAAATCACACTTATGAACAATCCTTTTATATATATCGAATTTTACTAATTATCTACCTCACTTCCTTTTTTCTTTTTTAAGCATTTATTTATTATTGAGAAAGAGAGGGGGAGAGAGAGAGAGATCACTCAAGCGGTGGAGGGGCAAAGAGAGAGGGGACAGATGATTTAAAGCAGGCTCCATGCTGACACCAGAGAGTCCCATGCTAGGCTCAAACTCACCAACTGTGAGTTCATGAACTGAGCCCAAGTCCAATGCTCAATCGAATGAGCCACTCAGGGAGCCCTCTATCTCATTTCTTACAAGGCACATACCCATGTCATACAGAACTTTGGATTCAAAACAATCAGAGGGGTGTCTCACATGCAACTTATTAAAAAGTGAAAACACATATGAAAAAGTCACAGGAACTTCCTACTATACAAATGATTACATGATGTAAATACTAGGAAATAAGGTTACCACTGAGACCTTACTATAGGCTCCGAGTTCTAACTTCAAAATGTTCTAGCTCCCTTATGGCATTAATATGCAGGAATGCTAGGGTACTCATAGATACATTAAAGTAGTTCACCATTGAGCAAAGGAACACACAGAGTAGAAATTTCAAATTTTAGTTAATACAAAGACAAATGAAGTTTTGATGTGAAATAAATAAAGATAAGATTTTCTCATTTGAGGGAGGTGTTCTGGGATCTTTTAAAATTTCTGAGGCTCAACTTTGTACAATTAAGATTAAAGCCTCTGTAGCTTTGGAAAGCAGAAACCAGAAAGCATGTGATCTCTGTCTCCAGTGTTCCCAGGATTTCTGCATCAAACCCCAATATGCCCACTGCTACCCTGACACATTTGTCACAAGAATCAAATCAGAACTTAGAAATGGCTTAGCATAGAGTCCCTCAGAAATACAGAGATACCCTCTGGGGCTCTGAAAGCAATGGAGAAGCTCTCAGACTACGGAGGTCCTCACTGTGAGGTGGTGGACCTTCACTGGAGCTGAAAGAGAGTCCTTGGAGAATCAAAGAACATAATGTGTTAGATAGCAGATGTCCCTCTGTGAGAGGAAAAGACATAAAACTAGGATTCATAAGCGAATTTCCATTCAAATAGAGCTACTTGAACTACATTTTAAGGTCTATCTTCCTCCTTTACATTTGGATTTACCTCTGTCATCTGCTTCCTTCCCACCTACCTGGGTGTGAGGCTACCGTGTCCTTTCTCTTCACACCCCGCAGCTCCTTCTCTTCCTCCAAAAAGATGACCAGGTCTGGTTTTGATACATGAGACCTGTTTATCAGAAAGAAAGAATAGAATTATTGCTGGAGATTCTACCTTTCAACCCAGTCATTACTGGGTCTACATCTACTCAGTAGACAAGAGAGGACATGGTAGAATTCTAAAAAATGACTTGCAAAACACTGTTGCCCCAGAAAGAGCCTCTTTAGCACGTGCAGAAGGAGTTTCACATATTCACATCATGACCCACTTCCGAGTACTACCAGTACAAGAAGCAGTGAAAATTGGAGTCTAAGATGTGGGCAGTACCGTCTTATGCCACTCAATGTTTAAAATTGCCATGAATCTACAGAAATGATGGTGGTACCGTAAAAAAAGGGAGGCTATAGCTGAAAAGGAAGCCTCATGAGGTATTGCTCTACATCTACAAATCCCTACTTGCTTCCATTACTGCAGGGATCTGAATTCCAGTCATGCAAAGAGCAAGCTTCCAAGAGTCTTCAAAGGAAGGAACAAAACCCTGAGTGTGGTTTCGGAAATCTGGAAGAGGAGATCCTCACCCAAGAAGTGGAGGTGCCCATAGGTCTCTAGTATCACATCCCTGTACAGTTCCCGCTGACTATGACTCAGGCATCCCCACTCCTCCTGAGTGAATTCTATGGCCACATCCCTGAAGGTCAGCAGTCCCTGCAACAAATACCAGAGTTATCCAGTGGCCACTGGCAGTGTTCATAATGGTACCTAAGATGAAAGAGGGAGTTAATGTCACCAGGTAGACTCCAAAAACTGACCTTCACTGCTTACCTGCTTGTACTCCCTGACCTTAGTCCCTCATTTTACTTAACCTTTTTCCTATCTTATCTTTTACCTCTGGCAGAACACCCTATGGACACAGTCTCCTGTGATGGAAACAGAAAACATTCAACAAAATGTAAAGTCTGCCCTAAGGAACAGCTTGGGCAGGCCCACTTGGAGCTTAACCCCTGGACTCATACCTATGCAGATGGATGATAGAGTTAACTCATGGAGTGTGGACAGTTACCTTGTAATATCAAAATTTCCATCCAAGGAGGAGCACAAACTTCACTTACATCACATACAAAGTATGTATAAAACTGTTCTCTTAAGGACCATGTGCCACCTTATGTCCAGTTCTACATAAAATGACAAGACTCCACTTCGTAATTATCCACCGAATCTGAAATAAAAGGAAAACATCTCTCTCTTGCTCTCCCTCTCTCTCTCTCACACACACACTTGCTCTGTGAGTTTCTCCTTTGGAAGTTATCCCCTCTGATCTCCTTATGCGCTGCAAATCAAGGTTCCTTTGTGTGAAAGCCCAGTTGTTGTACTTTCTATCTAGGACTCTATTATATTTGAGGATTTTCAGACCCACAGATATGTCAATCATCTGATTCTTGTTTTCATTTTCTGAAACTATAAAGCAGTAAACAAAAAGCGTCTTTCTCTGATCAGAGTGTTGAGTAAAATAAAAACTTCTTTGCCTTTTTTTATTTTTGTTATTCTATCATCTTTTGCTGTTTTCTTTTTCTCTCCACCTGATGATGAGACTCTTTCAGGGGCTGAACTTCAAGGGGACAGATGATTCTTTCTACTCAAGGAAACCCCCATATGTTATCAGTTCTAAAGACAGCTGCCATAGCCTTCCTAACTACTACTAATTTCTCAACTGACCAACCCCCACTCGGAGGTAGGAACATCTCTATGCCCTTATTCATCAAGAAGAAGCTACAGATGATGAGACCTTCCATCTTTAACAACTTTAAAGATGTAAGGGTCAAAGTTGTTCAAAGAAGGGACATGATGAGGGACACAAAGTCAAGAGACATGTAGCTTCCATTAAATTTTCTTGCACCTTGCAGCCCAGTGATGGATGCCTGAGGGGTCATCTGGGTGGCTCAGTCGGTTAAGCATCTGACTTCAGCTCAGGTCATGATCTCACGGTTCATGGGTTTGAGCCCTGCGTAGGGCTCTGTGTTCACAGCTAGCTCAGAGTCTGGAACCTGCTTCAGATTCTATGTGTGTGTCTCTCTCTCTCTGACCCTCCCCTGCTCACGCTGTCTCTGTGTCTCTGTCAGAAATAAATAAAACATTAAAAATTTTTAAAAAATGATAGACACCTGAGGCATGCACAACATGCCCTTCCTCAAGAAAATAAAAGCTGCTTGAGTGCCTTAATGTTTATTTTTAATGAAATACTTGAGACAGGCAGAGTATGACATTTCATTATCAATGGGCTGCAAGGTGTAGGAAAATTTAATTGCAGTGGCATTCCTTTGCAGTTGTTCTCTTCATCAGAGACTACAAGCAAAGAGAAACTTAGAAGAATGGTTTCCAGCTGAAATGTGATGGTTTCTGCACATTGCTCAGTAAATTTAAAATCCTTAGGAAATACAGGGGGGACAACATGAATGTTATCGGGGAGAAATCTGGTGCAGAGCACTAAGTCAATGTAAGAAGTGAACATGAACTGTAATGCAACAAATTGCTATCAGAGCCTATGACACACCAAAGGACACATGTTCACTGGTGTGTTCTGTTGGCCCCCAACAGTAAATCCGATTGTCAGTCTAATCATGAGAATACAGTGGATTTATACAAAGTTCAATCACACATAATTTTAGTGGAGGCTTCTGTGAGGTAAACAGTCTTGAGCAATGGATTGTAGAGGGGCTATAGGGCCCACCTGGCTGAAAAGATGCAGGCCCAGCAGGTGACTTGCCTCAAAATATCTATAGGCCCTAACTAACAAATGGCCTCTTACACCCAGGCAGAATTACCAAATAAGGGCAAATTCCAAAAGTCACCATACATTCTCAAATTCCCCTTGCAAAATCAGCCCCAACTCACTGCCTCATGGCAGGCACCCTCTCCTCTGCTTTCCTGCCCACGACTCCCTTGAGATCTATTCATAATTCTATCATTTTATTCTGCCACAGGTGAATTCTGTTCACCACTCATGCCCTCGGCTTCCACAGGATTATCAACCCGTATTTGGGAGCCCCCATCTGAATGTGAAACACCACATGTAGATGTCTATTTCCATGTGTAGTATATTTTAATATACTGTAAAATTCAGTATATTTTATACAGAGTATCTTTTTCACATTTTACAAATCAAGACTGCCCTTCCTGCTTTTTAGTTTATTGTCAAATTGGTTCCCATATAACACCCAGTGCTCATCCCAACAAGTGTCTTCCTCCATGCCCATTACCCCCCTTCCCCTCTCCCCCACCCCCGTTAGCCCTTAGTTCATTCTCAGTATTCAAGTGTCTCTCATGGTTTGCCTCCATCCCTCTCCCAACTCTTTTTCCCCTTCTCCTCCCCCATGGTCCTCCATTAAGTTCCTCCTAATCCACTTATAAGTGAAAACATCTGGTATCTGTCCTTCTCTGCCTGACTTATTTCGCTCAGCATAACACCCTCAAGGTCCATCCATGTGGCTACACATGGCCAGATTTCATTCTTTCTCATTGTCATGGAGTATTCCATTGTATACATAAACCACATCTTCTTGATCCATTCATCAGCTGATGGACACTTAGGCTCTTTCCCTGTTTTGGCTATTGTTGAGAGTGCTGCTATGACCATTGAGGTACATGTGCTCCTATGCATCAGCACTCCTGTATCCCTTGGATAAATTCCTAGCAGTGCTGTTGCTATGTCTTTTATTTTCCAAGTTATTCGGGGCCTCATATCCATTCTCTGTATTTTTGCATTTAGTTTTTGGTGCAACAAGGTGGGTTTCTTTTAATAGCATGATTTAGGCCGGGTGGGCACCAAGTGCCACAATGGGGCTGTGAAGAGTGACTGGCTACAGACTATGCAGTTGGGGGACGTAAAGGCAGAAGGGAGGCTTCCAGAAGGACTCGGATATGCTAAAGGGGAATCCTACGATCCTGGAGCCCTTGTATTTTTCCTTTTCTTACTCCTGGTCTACAGAAGCTACTAAGCAGGGAACTAAGGGGAAAACTAACGTCCTTGACTGAAATCCCAGGACCAGACCCCATCAGCAATTGGATTCTTGGACTCAACGCCTTCCCCTTTGGATCTGTCCTAAAGGGGATGTTTGCAATACTTGCAGGACTTTATTTCAAAGTGACAAGTATTGATGCCCTACTGAAAGCCGGGTTGGAGAATGTAGAGAAGACTCCAGGTTATAGGGGAGAAGAGTTCTAAAGACCTAACCTTGAGTATCATTCCTGAAAAAGTTTTAAAACTTAGGTGACCATATGAGGCAGAAAAACATCAAAAACAGAGAAATCAATGTTTGTCATTTCTAATGCATGGAATTTTAGGGGAAAAGCCTCCAACCTGGGACACCAAGCTTACCTGAGAGCTGGCCATTTCTTCTTCTTTCCCTTCGTCCTCTAGATTGCTTTCCTCAGAAGGTATTTGTGGTTAAATCACAGCTGCATCAGGAGAAAATGCCCTTAAAGACACAGAGAACTTCTCCGCAGAAGCGTGCTCACTGACAGGAAGGATGCTGAAATGCAGTGGGCCCAACTTACTGGTTGTTTGTGTCAAGTTCTAAGAAACCAAAACCACCTACTTGGAGTCCAATCTCTGTTTTCCTTCTATAGTTTCAGGGGCTTCCACTCCCACAGAAACCTAAGGAACAGTGGGCTGCACGGACCTAATCCTCCCACACTCAGGTAGAGGAGACCCCGTTATCTCCCCTTGAGCAAAAGCGTGCACCCAATTCCCATTAATTAATGGGAAGACTTGCCGACTAACCTTGGCCTCAAGTAGAATCACCTGGATCACTTAATTCAATTGATACTCTTGTTTCCATCGACACCAATTGACAGAATCTGAGGCGGGGGCACAGCAAGGGTCGGTTTTGAGCCCCCACATAGGATCCCATTGGGAACCATTTAGGGAAGTAAGGAAGGCTATGGTTTTATCCAGATTTAAATCCATTTCTTCTCCACTGGTAAGAGTTCCTGGAAATTGAAAAAGAGTTACAAACCTAAGAGCAGAGCACATCTCAGCTCTTTAGCCAACCTTTCCCACGTCTTCCTCATTCTCAATGACACGGCTCTATGGAGCCACAGGGTCTTTTCAGTCCTCCCTCTCAATTAGCTTGGAGAAACTACTGTCCTCACTGGGAATAAAACTGTCCCTGTCCATATTGACACCTGAGCTACACGCTTAGTGCTCAAACCCAATGCTACGAAACATCCCTGCCTCAGAGAACTAAAGCAGTTCAAAGAAAATGAGCCTCCCATAAATATCGATAGGTCCCTGTCTGTGAACTTATTCCTTTGTGTCCAAGCCTTCTGAGAATCATACACCCATTTCTCCTTAGCTCCTCTGCCCCAATTAATATACTGTACTGAGGTTTCTTTGAAAAATGTCATGCCAGAATTTCTTTTTCCCAAAAAGGGGGAGAAATCCAGAATTTAACAGTAGTAACCATAGTTGGAAAGAAGGGGAAATAAATGACATTTCAACGTGTGTTCTATGCTCCGTCTCTGACGGCCCTCTAGCTGAGGTCAGTAGTACTGATCATGCAGTCCTAGTGGATGAACTACCAAGTCCTTGTGAGGAAAATGTTAAACTGATATTGGCACAATCCACAGTGCATCACTCATCAAGTTTCATATAGATCTCTCAACATCTCTGCCTAGAATTAATCACTACCCTATAAATAAAGAAACTCAACAGGGCATCAGGCACATAATAGAGGCTTACAAGGCTCAGCATCGAGATCGTGGGTCATGTTCAAGCCATCTTGGGCCACAGCTCCTGTAAAGGCCAGGACTTGGGAACATGGCAACCTGGGGTGTTGGGGGCAAAGGCCATGGGGGAGGAGGTCCTGGGGGGAGGAGGCTAGGTCCTGTGAGAATGGGGGTTCCTGGGAAGGAGAGTCCTGGCAAGGGAAGGGGATATTAGGAGGGGAGATTGTACCAGTCCCTGTAACACCCCTATTGTAATGTGAGAAAACTCAAGGCTGAGGATGGAATTTTGATTAGGACCCCTGAGCAATAAATCCCATTGTTATTTGTCTGATTCCTGTTGTTTCCAACATTCATGCACTAGTGACTTTGATTGCCACTGAAAACAAATTTTTCCGTGAACCTGACCCGTGAAGGCCTTTTTAAAATATTTCAGTTGATAAGAATAGCCAGTATCTTTTTACCTTCACTTGGGGGGAATGGCAATACACATGGTCATTAACGCCTCAGGGTTCCACAGGGGGGGTCTATCCTAGATCAGCAACGTTAAGGGCTGTCCTGGATGATAGTAAGTTTTCTGCAGTCTCTCCTTTGTTACACATGTACATAAGTTTGTTCTCTGCTCCCCTTCTCAAAGTTCTTTGCATGATACCAGCATACACCTGTGGAAACTTGTGACTTTAAAGAGACATAAATGCCCAAAGAAAAGTTGCAGTTTACTGTAAACCAGCTTAGAAAATTAAGGCACCTGCTGTCAGGACAAGGACTAGATTTCAAGGCATCCTGAACCAAAAACTAAGTACCCATTCTGAAGCTTTCTGGGACTGTTTGGTTATTGCCAAAATTGGATTCCAAAATTTTTTTCTTTTGCTTTTTTAAAACTTTTATTTATTTATCTTTCTTAAATAGTTTATTGTCAAGTTGGTTTCCATATAACACCCAGTGCTCATCCCCACAAGTGCCCTCCTCGATGCCCATCACCCCCTTCCCCTATCCCCCAACTCCGTCGGCCCTCAGTTCTCAACATTCAAGAGTCTCTCATGGTTTGCCTCCCTCCCTCTCCCCAACTATATTTCCCCTTCTTCTCCCCCATGGTCCTCCGTTAAGTTCCTCCTAATCCATGTATACATGCAAACATATGGTATCTGTCCTTCTCTGCCTGACTTATTTCGCTCAGCATAACCCCCTCAAGGTCCATCCATGTTGCTCCACATGGCCAGATTTCATTGTTTCTCATTGCCATGTAGTATTCCATGGTATAGATAAACCACATCTTCTTGATCCATTCATCTGTTGATGGACACTTAGGCTCTTTCCATGTTTTAGCTATTGTGGAGAGTGCTGCTATGAACATGGGGGTACATGTGCTCCTATGCATCAGCATTTCTGTATCCCTTGGGTAAATTCCTAGCAGTGCTACTACTGGGTCATAGGGGAGTTCTAGTGTTAATTTTCTGAGGAACCTCCACACTGTTTTCCAGAGGGGTTGCACCAACTTACATTCCCACTAGCAGTGTGGGAGGGTGCCCGTTTCTCCACATCCTCGCCAGCCTCTAGAGTCTCCTGATTAGGTCATTTTAGCCACTCTGACTGGCATGAGGTGGTATCCCAGTGTGGTTTTGTACTGTATTTCCCTGATGATCAGGGACGCTTAGCATCGTTTCATGTGTCTGTCGTCCATCTGGATGTCCTCTGTGGAGAAGTGTCTGTTCATGTCTTCTGCCCATTTCTTTACTGGATTATTTGGTTTTCGGGTGTGAAGTTTGATGAGTTCCTTATAGATTTTGGATACTAGCCCTTTATCTGATATGTCATTTGCAACTATCTTTTCCCATTCTGTTGGTTGCCTATTAGTTTTCTTGATTGTTTCCTTTGCTGTGCAGAGGCTTTTTATCTTGATGAGGTCCCAGTAGTTCATTTTTGCTCTTGATTCCCTTCCCTTTGGGGATGTGTCAAGTAAGAAATGGCTTTGGTTGAGGTCAAGGGTTTTTTTTTTTTTCTCCCGCTTTCTCTTCTAGGGTTTTGATGGTTTCCTGTCTCACATTCAGGTTCTTAATCCATTTTGAGTTTATTTTGGTGTATGGTGTGAGAAAATGATCTAGTTTCATTCTTCTGCATGTTGCTGTCCAGTTCTCCCAGCACCATCTGTTAAAGAGGATGTCTTTTTTTACATTGGATACTCTTTCCCGCTTTGTCAAAGATTAGTTGGCCATACATTTGTGGGTCCAATTCTGAGTTCTCAATTCTATTCCATTGCTCTATGTGTCTGTTTTTGTGCCAATACCATACTGTCTTGATGATGACAGCTTTGTAGTAGAGGCTAAAGTCTGGAATGGCGATGCCTCCTGTTTTGGTTTTCTTCTTCAATGTTACTTTGGCTATTCGGGGTCTTTCGTGGTTCCATACAAATTTTAGGATAGTTTGTTCTAGTTTTGAGAAGATCCAAAATTCTCTTACAGCTCAAAGTGTATATCCTTTACCAAAACAGGACAAACCGTACCCTATTATTTAGAAAGTGGGGGTGACATAGTAATTGAGACTTCCACAAAAAGTCTAAATGTATTAAAATCTTCACAAAGTCAACAACCAAAATACAAGGAATCCAATTAAGAAATAGGCAGAGGACATGAATACACCCTTATTGAAAGAAGATAGCCAGATGGTAACAGACACATGAAAAGATGCTCATCACTCATCATCAAGGAAACAGAAATCAAAACACTGATGAGATGCCACCTCCCACCTGTCAGAATGGGTACAATTAACAACACAAGAAACAATAGGTGTTGAAGAGGATGAAGGGAAGGAGAATCCTGTTGCACTGGTCGTGGGAAAGCAAGGTGGTGCAGGCATTCTGAACAGCATGAGGTTTTAAAATAACTAAAAACAGAATTAGGGGTGCTTGGGTGCCTCAGATGGTGGAGTGTCGCACTTGTGATTTTGCTTCAGGTTTGATCTCATGGGCATGGGTCAAGCCCTACATGGGGCCCCGCAGTGAGTACGGAACCTCTCTCCCTCTCCCTCTGCTCCTCCGCCACTCACACTTGCTCACTGTCTCTCAAATAAAGAAACATTACATAGAACAACTTAGTTTCAGTCCATGGTGGCCAAAATAATATACTCATATGATTTTATTCTTCCTAAATTTCTTATGGCTTTTTTTTTTTTTTTTTTTTTGCAGACTCCCACATCATCTCTACAGGATGATGATCCTTACACTTCAGATGTTTTGTGTTTAGGAGTCATTTGTGGTTTTCCTGCTGTGCATGAACAGGCTGAGGGGCCAACCTAATGGAAGTAACAGTATCACAAGTGGATCCTCTCCTGAGAGAAAGCTACCCCAAGCATCCTTGTCCAAGGGAGCATCTTTGTAACATTTATATCTGTCTTCCATCATTGTAATTTTTCTCTTTTTCATTAGGCCACCTGGTACCAAATAAACCCCTGAGGCTTAATCAAGGCATTTTCCCCCCAACCATCAGGACTTTTACCTCGAGTGACAATTATTATGTGTTCAGACTCTTCTCTGTATCCTGGAGAAATTACAAAACTTCCCCATCTCATGAGAAAACTGTAGTCTGTTGTTCTTCAGGTCAGTCATTCATATATTCATGCCGCCAAGAGTGTTATGTTCAATTACACGACAGCAATGTTGTAAGAAAAATTGTAAATAAAGTAACGTATTCTAGAGGCTCCTGGGTTGCACAGGGCGGTTAAGCCTCTGAGTCTTGATCCTGGCTAAGGTCCTGATTTCACGGTTTCAGTTCCAGCCCCACATCAGTTTGTGCACATCAGGCTGTGCTTTAGAAACTGCTGTTTGAAGTAGAGGTTGTGATTCATAGTTCAGTCTTGTAAATTTTCATTTTTTTGGTCATTATCTTTTCAGTCTTTTAATTACCATTTCACATTTTCAAATATGATATATTTAGCATTATTATAAACCACAAGGTACCTATTTCCCTGGGGTGGTATGATGGTATTATCGCCCAGTGTCGTTGCTATCTTCCTGCATACCCTATCTGTACCTTTATTGTTTTCCCATCAACCTGGATGTGTCTTGTCGACATTTTTTTCTGGTGGAGCTCTTTTTTTCTTTTTTCTTTCTTTTCTTTTCTTTTTTACAAATAGTTTAATGTCAAGTTGGTTTCCATATAACACCCAGTGCTCATCCCCACAAATGCCCCCCTTCGTGCCCATTCCCCCTCCCCCCCCCCACATCCATTGGTCCTCGGTTTGTTGTCAGCATTCGAGTCTCTCATGGTTTGCCTCTCTCCCTTTTCCCAACCATTTCCCCCCTTCTTCTCCCCCATGGTCCTCCGTTAAGTTCCTCCTAATCATCCTATTCGTGCAAACATATGATATTTGTCCTTCTCTGCCTGACTTATTTTGCCAGCATAACACCATCTAGGTCTATCCATGTTGCTACACATGGCCAGATTTCATTCTTTCTCATTGCCATGGAGTATTCCATTGTATAGATAAACCACATCTTCTTGATCCATTCCTCCGTTGATGGACACTTAGGTTCTTTCCATGTTTTAGCTATTGTGGAGAGTGCTGCTATGAACATTGGGGTACATGTGCTCCTGTGCATCAGCATTTCTGTATCCATTGGGTAAATTCCTAGCAGTGCTATTGCTGGGTCGTAGGGGAGTTCTATTGTTAATTTTTTGAGGAACCTCCACACTGTTTTCCAGAGGAGCTGCACCAGTTTACATTCCCACCAACAGTGTAGGAGGGTGTCCGTTTCTCCACATTCTCACCAGCATCTCACGTTCTCTGATTTGTTCATTTTAGCCACTCTGATTGGCATGAGGTGGTATCTCAGTGTCGTTTTGATTTGTATTTCCCTGATGAGGAGGGATGCTGAGCATCCTTTCATGCGTCTGTTTGCCATCTGGATGTCCTCATTGGAGACGTGTCTGTTCACATCTTCTGCCCATTTCTTCACTGGGTTGTTTGTCTTTCGGATGTGGAGTTTGGTGAGTTCCTTATAGATATGGCATTTGCAACTATCTTTTCCCATTCCACTGGTTGTCTATTAGTTTTGTGGGTTGTTTCCTTTGCCGTGCAGACGCTTTTAATCTTGATGAGGTCCCAATCATTTATTCTTGCTCTTGATTCCCTTGCTTTGGGGAATGTGTCAAGTAAGAAGTTGCTGCAGTGGAGGTCAGAGGTTGTTTCCTGCTTTCTCCTCTAGGGTTTTGGTGGTTTCCTGTCTCACGTTCAGGTCGTTTATCCATTTTGAGTTTATTTTTGTGTATGGTGTGAGAAATTGATCTAGTTTCCTTCTTCTGTATGTTGCTGTCCAGTTCTCCCAACACCATTGTTAAAGAGACTGTCTTTTTTTCATTGGATATTCTTTCCTGCTTTGTCAAAGACTAGTTGGCTGTATACTTTTGGGTCCACTTCTGAGTTCTCAATTCTGCTCCATTGGTCTATGTGTCTGTTTTTGTGCAATACCATACTGTCTTGATGATGACAGCTTTGTAGTAGAGGCTAAAGTCTGGGATGGTGATACCTCCAGTTTTGGTTTTATTTTTCGGCATTACTTTGGCTATTTGGGGTCTTTTGTGGTTCCATACAAATTTTAGGATAGTTTGTTCTAGTTTTGAGAAGTATGCTGATGCAATTTTGATTGGAATTGCATTGAATGTGTAGATAGCTTTGAGTAGTAATGACATCTTAACTATATTTATTCTTCCTATCCATGAGCATGGAATGTTTTTCCATTTCTTTGTGTCTTCTTCAGTTTCCTTCATAAGTTTTCTATAGTTTTCATCATACAGATCTCTTGTATCCTTGGTTAGGTTTATTCCGAGGTATTTTATGGTTTTTTGTGCAATTGTGAATGGGATCAGTTTCTTGATTTCTCTTTCTGTTGCTTCATTGTTAGTGTATAAAAATGCAACCGATTTCTCTACGTTGATTTTGTATCCTGCAACTTTCCTGAATTCCTGCATCAGTTCTAGTAGGCTTCTGGTGGAGTCTGTCGGGTTTTCTATGTAGAGTATCATGTCGTCTGCGAAGAGTGAAAGTTTCACTTCCTCTTTGTCAATTCTGATGCCTTTGATTTCCTTTTGGTGTCTGATGGCTGATGCTAGGAATTCCAGCACTGTGTTAAACAACAGTGGTGAGAGTGGACATCCATGTCGTGTCCTGATCTCAGGGGGGAAAGCTCTCAGTTTTTCCCCATTGAGGATGATGTTAGCTGAGGGCTTCTCATAGATGGCTTTTATGATGTTTAAGTAAGTTCCTTCTATCCCGACTTCCTCGAGGGTCTTTATTAAGAAAGGATGTTGTAATTTGTCAAATGCTTTTTCTCCATCTATTGACAGGATCATATGGTTTTTCTCTTTTCTTTTGTTGATGTGATGTATCACATTGATTGAATTGCGAATGTGGAACCAGTCCTGTAACCCAGGAATGAATCCCACCTGATCTTGGTGGATAATTCTTTTTATGTGCTGTTGGATTCGATTTGCAAGTATCTTGTTGAGGATTTTTGCATCCGTATTCATCAAGGATATTGGCCTGTAGTTCTCTTTTTTTGCTGGATCTCTGTCTGGCTTGGGAATCAGAGTGATGCTGGCTTCATAGAATGAGTCTGGAAGTTTTCCTTCAATTTCTGTTTTTTGGAATAGCTTGAGAAGAATGGGTATTAATTCCGTTTTAAATGTCTGGTAGAATTCCCCAGGGAAGCCATCAGGTCCAGGGCTCTTATTTGTTGGGAGATTTTTGATCACTGATTCAATTTCTTCACTCGTTATGGGTCTGTTCAGGTTTTCTATTTCTTCCCGTGTGAATTTTGGTAGTGAGTGTGTGTTTAGGAATTTGTCCATTTCTTCTAAGTTGTCCAATTTGTTGGCATATAATTTTCATAGTATTCCCTGATAATTGCTTGTATTTCTGAGGGGTTGGTTGTAATAAGTCCATTTTCATTCATGATTTTGTCTATTTGGGTGCTCTCTCTTTTCTTTTTGAGAAGCCTGGCTAGAGGTTTGTCAATTGTGTTTATTTCTTCAAAGAACCAACTCTTGGTTTCATTGATCTGTTCAACTGTTTCTTTCGTCTCTATGTTGTTTATTTCTGCTCTGATTTTTACTATTTCTCTTCTTCTACTTGGTTGGGGGTGCTCTTGTTGCTCTCCCTCTAGTTCCTTTAGGCGAGGTGCTAGATTTTGAACTTGCGCTTTCTCTAATTTCTTGAAATAGCCCTGGAGTGCAATGTACTTTCCTCTTAGGAATGCCTTTGCTGCATCCCATAGAGTTTGGATTGTTGTATTTTCGTTTTCATTTGTTTCCATATATTTTTAAATTTCTTCTTTAATTGCCTGATTGGCCCATTCATTCTTTAGTATGGTGTTCTTTAACCTCCATGTGTTTGGAGGTTTTCCAGCCTTCTTCCTGTGATTGATTTCAAATTTCAAAGCATTATGATCTGAGAGTGTGCATGGTATGATCTCAATTTTTTTATATTTATTGAGGGCTGCTTTATGTCCCAGTATGTGATCTATCTTGAAGAATGTGCCATGCGCACTTGAGAAGAAAGTGAATTCCTTGACCTCAGGATCTAAATATATCTATCAGATACATCTGGTCCATTGTGTCATTCAAGTCCATTGTTTTTTTACTGATTTTCTGTCTGGTTGACCTATCCATTGCTGTAAGCAGAGTATTAAATTCCCCTGCTATTAGCACATTCTTATCTATAAGCTTGTTTCTGTTTGTGATTGTTTTATATATTTAGGTGCTCCCATTTCAGTGGGTAGACACTTATGATTGTTAGTTCTTCCTGATGGATAGACCCTGTAATTATTATATAATGCCCTTATTCATCCCATGTTATGGTCTTTAATTTCAAGCCCTGTTTCTCCGATATAAGTATAGCTACTCCAGCTTTCTTTTGACTTCCCGTAGCATGATAGATATTTCTCCATTCCCTTACTTTTAATCTGAAGGTATCTTCCAATCTAAAATGCGTTTCTTGTAGACAGCAAATAGATGGATTTTTTTTTTATCCATTCTGCTATCCTAGGTCTTTTGATTGGAGCATTCAGCCCATTTACATTCAGTGCTATTAATGAAATATGTGGTTTTAGAGTCATTGTGTCCTTTGTGAGGTTCATGCTTGTGGTGGGGTCTCTGGTGTCTTCGTTCCTTGCAATACTTCCCTCAGAGAGTCTCCCTCAGGATTTCTTGTAGGGCTCACTTAGTGGTGACAAATTCTTTCAATTTTTGTTTATTTGGAAAGACTTTTATCTCTCCTTCTATTCTAAATGACTGGCTTGCTGGATAGAGGACTCTTGGCTGCATATTTTTTCTGTTCATCACATTGAAGATCTCCTGCCATTCCTTTCTGGCCTGCCAAGTTTCATTAGATAGGTATGTCACCACTCTGATAGGTTTCCCTGTGTATGTTAGCACCCTTTTCTCCCTAGCTGCTTTCAAAGTTCTCTCTTTGTCCTTATATTTTGCCATTTTCACTATGTCGTGCCGAAGATCGATTTAAATTACATCTGAGGGGAGTTCTCAGCTATAATTTGTTCCAGGACTCCTTCAGCACCTTTCCCTCTCTTTTCCTCTCTGGGATTCCTATGATACGGATATTGTTGCGTTTGTCCGTATCGCTGAGCTCTCGAACTCTTCTTTCATGTTCCTGGATCAATTTGTCTCTTTTTTTGTCAGCTTCTTGTTTTTCTATAATGGTGTCTTGTAAATCACTTATTCTCTTTTCTGACTCTTCAATATGTGCATTGGATACCTCCAGTTTGTTATGTATTTCATTTATCGCATTTTTTACTTCATCATGACTATTTTTGTTCTCCATTTTGTCTGAAGCCATAGTTTCTTTGAGGTCCTGTATGCTTTTTGAAGCCCAGCGATTAATTTTACGATTATTGCTCTAAAATCTTGTTCAGTTATGCTGTTTATATCTGTTTTGAGCAGTTCATTAGCTGTCAATTCTTCTTGGGAGTTTCTTTGGAGGAGAGCTCTTTCGTTTCGTCATTTTGGTTAGCTTTCTGTCTCTTGTTAGTTTTAAAAGCTTGTTATGTACTTTGCACCTGTGAGTGCTGCTGTACCCAAGAAGACTCTTTGACTCTCCAGGGCCTATCCTTTCAGAAAGTGTTCTTTGAATGGTATCTCTTAGTCTCTCTTGTTGAGACCTTGGTTATTTTATTTTCTACTCGTAGTGGTATTTGGGACTCTCCACCAAGTGTACTTTGGCTTGTTTCTTGAGGTAGCCCTGGAGAAGAAAACAGACAGACACACAGGGAACAGAGGGACACAAACGTACAAGCAAATCCAACAATCACGCTAACCAAGATGAAAAACTAAAAAGTAATGAGAAAAGACAGAGGAGGGAAGGCGAATGATAGAAAATAAAAATACATAAAAATTTTGAAAAGAAAAGGAAGAATGAAGAAAACCGATAGACAAAGAACAGTTTAAAGCATATAACCAGATTCCCAGCTACAATGAAATAGCCAGGTGTATGCAGTGCTTGTTGAAGAGCTAGAGAAAGAGAGAGATGATAGGGTGGAGATGAGGCAAAATTGGAGACAGAATGAACAGGCCGAAGGGAGAAGAAGCTTTTTTCAAAGAGCTTTAGTGTGGAATATGGTAGGAGAGGTGAGAGAAAGAAGATGGTGTTATCTAGAGAAACTATCTAGTCTGATTACTCCTGAGAAGCTTTGTTATACCGCCATTAACAGTTCTGCTAGTCACTGCTTCCCTGTTTCCGGAGGTTGAGTGGAGGGTGGGGGAAGGGCCGCAGCCTCAGATCCGCCGGGGTCAAGCAGCAATACAACCCGAGTGCGTCTGGGGATCATAGCAACTTTATGTCCACAGAGTCCGCGTCACCTCACCCCGGTGCAACCGCTTTACCGGCCGCCGCTGCCACAGTGGGCCAATGTCGCGCGCGCCACTGCCGCTTCACCCGGAGCCGGGACCGCCTCCGCAAGCGTTGCTGCCAGTTCACCGGGCTGACACCGCCATGGATGTTGCCAGGCACACGGCAGGTCAGTTTTTCCTGGCGCCTTCAGGGACCAGGGCACCTAGTTTAAAGATTTTTTTTTTTTTTATTTCTAGGAGAGAGAAAGAGAGAGACAGCTCACTCAGAGAGTGAGCAGGGGAGGGTCAGAGAGAGAGGGAGTCACAGACTGAAACAGGCTCCAGGCTCTGAGCTGGCAGTCAGCACAGAGCCGACGTGGGGCTCAAACCCACGAACCGCGAGATCATGACCTAAGCGAAAGTCGGACGCTTAACCGACTAAGCCACCCAGGCGCCCCAAGGGCACCTAGTTTAAAGCCAGCACCCCAGCAAGAGCTAAAAAACACTGTCTTTCCAAGCCGAGGTTTTTTTCTCTTCTCCAGGGACGGTTCTATGAGCAATCTCAGCTTTTCTTTCCTTTCGCCTAGACTTGGCGGCAGCTCGCCACCACTCGCTGGGTATCACTCACCGCAGCTGCACGCAAGCCGGGTTCCCTCCCCTCCCTCCGTGTCTCTGGTCCCGTCCCACTTTTATCTTCCCCAGTTTGCACTCACGCACTTATGAGGTTTCCTTCCCAGTGCACTCTGTCTCTTTCTCTTCCCAAATTCCTGTGGCTCAGTGTCCTACGACTTCAGGCCTTCTCTGTTTGAGAGATGGGAGCGGACGAAATGTACGCTGCTTCCTACTTCTCCGCCATCTTGCCTCCCCATCTAAAAGTGTGGCTCTTGAAGTGAAATGTCAGCATCAGTTTCAATTTCTCTACCCTATGTCTTTTGATTGGAGCATTCAGCCCATTTGCATTCAGAATTATTACTGAAATATGTGGCTTTAGAGTCTTTGTGTCTTTTCTGGGGTTCATGTTTGTGGTTGTGTCTCTGGTATCTTTGTTCCTGGCAACACTTCCCTCAGAGTGTCTCCCTCAGGATTTCTTGTAGGGCTGGCTTTGTGGTGACAAATTCTTACAAATTTTATTTGCAAAGACTTTTATCTCTCCTTCTATTTTGAATGACAGGCTTGCTGGATAGAGAATCTTGGTTGCATATTTTTTGTTCATCACATTGAAGATCTCCTGCCTTTCCTTTCTTCCCTACCAAGTTTCAGTAGTCTGTCACCACTCTGATGTTTCCCTTTGTGTGTTAGTGCCCTTTTCTCTGTAGCTGCTTTCAAAGTTCTCTCTTTGTCCTTGTATTTTGCCATTTTTGCTATGATATGCCATGCTGAAGATCGATTCAAATTATGTCTGAGGGCTGTCCTCTGAGCCTCTTGTATTTCAACATTTACTTCCTTCCCCAGGTTGTTATGTATCTCATTTATCACATTTTTAAATTCATCATGCCTATTTTTATTCTCCGTGTTGCTTGTAGCCATAGTTTCTTTGATGTCCCCTATGCTTTTTTCAAGTCCAGCTATTAATTTTATGATTAGTGTTTTATAATCTTGTTCAGTTATGCTGCTTATATCTGTTTTGAGCAGTTCATTAGCTGTCAATTCTTTTTGGAATTTCTTTGGAGGAGAGCTCTTTCACTTCGTCACTTTGCTTAGCTTTCATTCTCTTGTTAGTTTTAAAGACTTGTTATGCTCTCTACACCTGTGAGCGCTGCTGTACCCAAGAAAAGTTTTTGACTGTCCAGGGCCTATCCTTTTGGAGAGTATTTTTTAATGGTATCTTTTGGTCTCTCTTGTTGAGACCTTGGTTATTTTATTTTCCTACTCGCAGTGAGATTTGGGACTCTCCACCATGTGTACTTTGGCTTTTTTCTCGAGGTAGCCCTGGAGAAGAAAACAGACAGACAAACACACAGGGAGCAGAGACACGCAAACACACAGACAAATCCAACTAACATGCAAACAGAGAGGGAAAACAAAAAAGTTAAGAGAAAAGACAGGAGGGAAGGCGAATAATAGAAAATTAAGAAATACATAAAAAGGTCAAAAAGAAGAAAAGGAAAAAAGAAGAAAACTGATGGACAAAGGTTTCAATCATATAACCAGATTTCCCAGCTACAATTAAATAGCCGGGTGTATGCAGTGCTGGTTGAAGAGCAGAGAGAAATAAAGAGAAGACAGGGCGGGGATGAGGCAAAATTGGAAATAGAATGAACAGGCAGAAGGGATACGAAGCTTTTTTCAAAGAGCTAAAGGGTGGAATATGGTTGGAGAGGTGAGAGAAGGACGCCGGTGTTAGCCAGAGAAACTATATAGTCTAATTACTCCTGAGAGAAAGAGATGAAAAGGTTGGTAGGTGTAGAATTTACATCTATAGAATGGACTAAATGTGACTGTTTAAGCAAGCTGGTGACCAGAGTTAATCAGGTCAGTCTTCCGGGAAAAAAAAGAAAAAAAATAGGGGATGGCAGCTTTCAAGCAGGGATGGACATGGTGTGATCCAGTGCGTCAGGTGGGAGTTCAGCCTTGGAGGTTGTGGGGAGGAGAGTGGCAGCGCTCCAGTCCCTTCTTGAACCAAGCGCTGCACCTCGCTTTTTTGGGTGTGTAAACTCCCCATGCCAAGGACACAGTCAAAGTGGGTTGCACTCTTTAACCCAGGCCAGGCCTAGTTTCCAAATCCCAGCCCGTGCACCCCACTGAAATTGAGTTGACATAACCTCGCAGGTGATCTCCTCAGGGCAATTCCAAGTCTCTTGCCTGGCCCTGCGGATGGAGCCAGAATCGCTGTTCCCTTCTCCTCTGGGTTGGGTTGGCGAGCATGGGCGAGGGTCTGCCTCTGGGGCGCGCCGGGCCCGCTGGAGAGAGGGAAACCAGGTCCCTCTGTGTCTCGTCACCCGAAACATGAACTCACAGGCAAATCTCCCAGTTTTTAAGCTCTTCGCCTTCCCTCTAGGGATCCAGCCAGGCCAGAAGCGCGGAGGCCCCATACGTGCACAGCTCCTCCAGGGGTCAGGCCAGCCAGGAGCACAATGGCACGGAGGCGCGCAGCTCCTCTAAGAGTCCTGCCAGCCAAGAGCACAAAGAAGTGGTCTGCGCACAGCCCCTCAGGGACGAGTCGGCGCGCGGGGACCTGGAGAGCAGGGATTTGGTGTGCACAGTCTTTCTGTGCCCCAAGCGGAGGTTTTCCTGTTTCCCAGCGACAGGGATCGTGTCTTGAGCGGTTTCAGACTCTTTTTCCCCCTCTCACTCCCTGCAGGGGGAGATCGCCCCTGTCCCTGGAGTCTGCGATCCCAGCCCGATTTTATCTTCTCCAGTTCTCACTCAGGTTAGGAGGCTTTCTCAGTGGATTCTGCGTCCTTTCTCTCCCAATCTCTTGGGTTCTGTAAGGTTTCCTATGGCTTCAGATCTTTTCCGTGCGAGATATGGGGGCGACTGCAAATGTACGGAGCTCCTTACTTCTCTGCCATCTTACCCCCTCCCTAGTCAAATTCGTTTTAGGTGGCCATGATGCAGGTATCTTTTCAAAGATAGCCCTGTGGTTCATGTAATATGATTCAATGAGATATTTCTATGAAAACAAAAGAAGACAACTATGCTTCCTGATTAGACCAACCGTGAAGCCAGTTTCTGATTTCAAAGGGTAGCCAGTGGCACAGATGTCTAGATTTCAGGCTTCAATCATCTTCAGATACAGTGAGGGCAAGTAGGGGTAGCCTGATGGATATTCCTGGTTTATAGTTCAAATGCCTCTGATAAGCTTTTCAGTGGCCCATAGAGGCACAACACTAAGATGGTCTGTACATGAACTGTAATGACAATTTCTTTATATCAAGTCACTTGTATAAAGTTTTCAGAGCTTCAGGAAAGAAGGAAGTTATAGTTCTCCAATGATTCCAACACAGAGTGTTATGAGAAAAATCTAAATGTTCCTTTGGGGAAGGGGCGATGCATGGGTGGCTGAGTCCATGAAGCATTGGACTCTTGACTTTGGCTGAGGTCATCAAATGTACAGTTGCTGAGATTGAGCCAGCTTTGGATTGTGCTCTGACAGCAGGGAGACTGCTTGCGATTCTCCCTCTCACCATCTCTCTGGCCCTCCCTTGCTTGTACACGCGCTCTCTCTCAAAGTCAATAAAAATTTAATACAAATGTTAGCTTGGGACTTCTAGCCAGGCATTTGAGGACAGAAAAATCAGGATATGGTACAGTTTATGATGAATATTATTAAAGTCGAAATCTACAAAGATGTGTTACTGAAACAGTGTTGTCTATAATTACTCTCATTTACAAAGCAGAGCCAAATTAACACTAATTGGATTGCAAACTCAGTGTATTTTGAGAAAAATGTGACCTCATTATTTACATAAGTGCAGCCACAGTAGAGGTTTGACCTATAGATTTTTTTAAAAACTAGCTTTGCTGGTGTTTTCAAAAAGAATCACTAGATTGAACTTTTTTTTATTTTTTTTTAAATTTTTAATGTTTTATTTATTTCTAGAAGAGAGAGAGAGAGACAGCGTGAGCAGGGGAGGGTCAGAGAGAGAGGGAGACACAGAATCTGAAGCAGGCTCCAGGCTCTGAGCTGGCAGGCTTAGCACAGCAGAGCCCGACGCGGGGCTCGAACCCACGAACCGCGAGATCATGACCTAAGCGAAAGTCGGACGCTTAACCGACTAAGCCACCCAGGCGCCCCTAGATTGAACTTTTAATAATCTCTAAAGGGCAGAAATGAAGCCAAATACCTGCCCTCACACTGTGCCTGCAAAACCTATAGATTTGGATGAATTCCTATATTCATGAATTCTCCAAAATATTCCAAGGTTCTTGAGCCTATTAGGAAATACAGTTCTTGATTCACCCGGTAAGGCTGTCTCAGGGACTCTGTAAACAAGTATCCTGGTCATACTTCCAAGGGGGCTTTATTGGATCCATGATGTCCATCAGAGATCTTTAGAGCTATCTCCTCATACTGAATTATTCAGGTCTTTCTCAGCTATGAAACTCTAGTGAAAGCCTTGGTTCCCTAACAGTGTTTCCAACTGCATCTTGTCATAAGGAGAAAAGCTCCTTATTGAAAGTATGCATATACGTATATTGGCAAGCATAGAAGAACAGTCACTGAGAGTTTCTGGAATCTGGAAGAACCAGGTAGGGACAAAAGATAAGTGTTTCCTTTTGTCTACCAAATTATATTCTGTGCAATTAATGCATGTCAGTTACCATAAGAGGAAAAGTTTCTAAAATCTGTAAAAAACAAAACATTTTTCTGAAGGTTTTTCTTTAAATTCCAGTTAGTTAACATATAGTGTAACATTAGTTTCATGTGGGCAATATAATGATGCAACAATTCCATAGAATCCCTAGGTCTCAACTCACAAGTGACCTCATTATTCCCATTAACTTATTTAACCCATCTGCCTACCCATCTCCACTCTGGTAACCATCAGTTTGCTCTCTAAAGCGTCTTTCTCTTGGTTTGCCTCAACCCCCAGCACCCTTTTTCCCCCTTGTTCACTTGTTTTATTTCTGGAATTCCACATATGAGTGAAATGATATGCAATTTGTCTTTCTCGGACTTATTTCACTTAGCAAAATGCTCTATAGCACCATCCACTCACTGAAATATCAAGGTTTCATACCTTTTCATGGCCTATTAACATTCCATGGTATATTCGTACATATATACACATACATACCAAATCTTCTTTATTTAATCAGGAGTCAGTGAACACTTGTGCTGGACTATTTGAAACAGAAAAGTTCACTACCTCTCACTGCTGAACTTCTGCTCCAACAAATCTGGGCTATGGACAGAACCAGAGCACAGGACTCTCTTCATCACGGGGCTGACTGAAGGCAGAAGGTCCTTCACAGCAGTGAATCAGCTGTCCTGAAAGGTCACCTATCTACACCGGATATAACTGTCATTGGAGTTCCATCCTGGGATATTAGTGCTCGGGGACAACCACAGCACACGTCCTGCTGACCCTGCCTATTACAGTGTCCAGAAGTCTCCTTCATCTCCAAAATCTACTCTGCCACCCTGCCATGTGACATTTTACAGCTATGCCCAAAATATCTGCATCATCTAAAATCCCTCCTCCCTCCACCGCCTCTGGTCTTGGCCTGGGCAAACCAGTAATCTTTGTCAATGAACAGCCTCTGGGCCTCAGGAAGACAAAAAGGAATTCCGTGAAATCATGAAGATAAAGGAGGACATCCCCAATCTTCAAAACCCACCACATTTTCCAATTCCTGATCCCCATTACATTTATTCATCCGATGACACCACCAAGAGCTGCCTATGACCCGGGGTGACTAAAGGGAGCCACCTCAAGTTACCTCCTTTCGTTGGAAAGAGTCCTTCACATTTTCTTTTCATAGGTCTTTCTAAGGATGATGGCATCATCATGTTTTACTTAGATTCCCATCCCACATCCCAGCGCTACACGTCTGAATACCCATTGGCCTTATATGTCTCTCGTCTCAACTAAGCAGTTAGTGAGGACACTCTCACCACAACACAGGCACAGAACAATGTTTGTGATGCTTCTGTAGCTGGAACCAAAAAGGAAGAAACACAGAATTGGAGATAGGGAGACAACTCAGAAATAAAATAAGTAGAAGTGATTTTTCTACATACAGTCTCAGTTGTGCAACCTGGGACAGGGGTCTTTCTCCACACGCAGATGGCATATGCTAATTCTTTACCTTGTATACTTTCTATGTCTTACCTGGGGCTACAAGATCACTACTACTGGAATTTGTTTCTCCTACTTATGGGGTGTCTATTACACACCCGGCACTAGCATGTGCATGCTCACTTCATGCACACAACAAAACAATACCTCCACACCCCTTATGAGTGGGGGCACATACCTGGATTAGCTGCCATGGTGGCATGCTTTAGAGCCCCTGGATATGTCCGGACTGGGCCATTCAAACTAAAACAGGTTAAATCAAGCTCTGTGCCTTCTGTAAGGGACACAGTAGGGAAAGCATTGGGAGAAAGGAGACCTGGTGGCTCACAAGAGCAGATTAAAAAGGTTTGATCAGAAGTCGCATTATCTTGTGACTCTGTAGGGTGTTGTCTAGGGAACGTACTAATGAGAGGGGCTGGTATCAGTCAAGACCCTGTAAAACGCCTGTCTAGGAGCACCTGGGTGGCTCAGTAGGTTAAGCTGATTGTTCTTGATCTCATAGTTCATGGGTCCAAAGTCTGTGTTGGGTTGTGTGCTAACAGCAGAGCCTGCTTGAGAATCTCTCTTCCCCCACTTCCCTCCCATATTTATGCTCTATGTCTCTCTCTCAGAATAAAGAAATAAACTTAAAAAGATATACTGGCTGCGAAAAATGAATTCCAAATAGCAGTTTCATGAAGTACTTTAGACAGAAGCTCAACAGTACCCATATAGGATCACTAATATACCTATCATAATATCACCATATTCACAAAGAGGAGAAAGTGGTACAATGGATAAACCAGGGGAAAAATAATGACATATAATGTAAATCCTAAGGCTGCTGAGAAAATGGATTACTAGGTATGTTATGCCATTGCGTTAGTAAATAAGTTACAGATTCCATCAGTTACCTACAAGCTTAAAGTAAAGACGATAGATAAACATCGCTGGTAGGAATCACACTTCATTCATCACACATCCCTGTTAACACATAAAACCATTATGTTTACTAATTAAAATATATTTACAGACTAATTTGTGCATTTCAAATCCACCCAACTCAACAAGTCCTTGTTCAATATACAGAATACAAACATTAAAAAGACCATTCATATGCTGACATAATGATGTGGGATGTTTGAAGCCTGAGGTAATTCTTGAGACATGTGCATGTACAACTGTATGCCATTCGTGGGAAGAGGTAGCTATCCTCTTTCTGGTGTCTGTGAAGACGTCTTCATGGCAGCTGTATCAACTCATATGCCCTCTTGCTATTATGAAGATCTACCAGTACTTCACTGGACTGCTACCTCCTTTTTCTTTAAGACTATATCGTGAAACATTTTATTTCTAATATTCAGGAAGATTGTAGTTTTAATAAATGGAGAAGCATGGTGTTCTGAACACCTATTTCATGGTAACTTGCATCAATCTTATAACCACAAAGAGTATCTCCATTTAGATTTTCTTCACGTTTACATCATATCGTCCTTTATCTTCCGTGGAAAATTAGATACGCACGACTCCTGCCTAATGAAGGGTATGTCTTATCTTTGATACAACAACAATCAGCCAATGGTTTCACATACCCGCTGGGAATAAATGAGTAATCTGTAGTGACTTGAGAGGCAAATACATTAATATTTGCTATTGACTAATCCCAAACAGGGTCAATGTAAAAAAAAAAAAAAAAAAGCAAGCAAGCAAGCACATTATGAAATTAATTATACCTACTCAAAAACACATCCACTATATCTGTGGAACCAGAATAGCACCTATGTTTTCTAAGTGTTTAACTTTCTCCTATTCCCTACAAGTATTTTGATATAGTGTCTGAAGAGAGTGACTGATGTACTGCTTTCTACTTGATTTCTGTAATATTATTGACCTTTGATGTTCAATTTAATACTTTGGTAAATCTATCTTTCCAGTTACTTTCATATATGCACTCTCTGGTGTTTGCTAAAGTTTATTGTAAAATGATGGTCTTTCCTCATTCATTACATTTCTAGGGCTTGCATCAAGGTTGCATTTCGTGATATTGAGCAAAGATGGAATTCTAGGTAAAGGGGAGGCCACTGTCTTTTCGTTTCACAGATTTGCTCCTATGTGATAACTAGAATGTTGAGTAAGTTGTGACTTGCAGGGAGGGCCTGCCATATTGTTGACATTTGTATGGTTAGCTCCAATAGGAATTTTCTGATGTCCAGTAAGGGATGAGGGTCACTTAGAGGCACTGACGTTCTTTTTATATTTTCAAGGTTTCTCTTTTGTATGAATTCTGTGATGTTTGGTAAGGTGTGCGTGCTGTTTAAAGGCCTTGCCGCATTCTTTACATTTGTAAGGTTTCTCTCCAGTATGAATTCGGAGATGCTGAGTTAGGTTTGAGTGCTGGTTAAAGGCCTTGCCACATTCTTTACATTGATAAGGTTTCTCTCTAGTATGAATTCGGAGGTGTCGAATAAGGTTTGAGTGCTTGATAAAGGCCTTGCCACATTCTTTACATTTGTAAGGTTTCTCTCCAGTATGAATTCTGAGATGTCGAGTAAGGCCTGAGTGGTCGCAAAAGGCCTTGCCACATTTCTGACATTGGTAAGGTTTCTCTCCAGTATGAATTCTGAGGTGTCCAGTAAGGTTTGCGTACTGGCTAAAGGCTCTGCCACATACTTTACATTTGTAAGGTTTTTCTCCAGTATGGATTCTGTGATGCTGAATAAGGTTTGCGTACTGGCTAAAGGCCTTGCCACATTCTTTACATTTGTAAGGTTTTTCTCCAGTATGAATTCTGAGGTGTCCAGTAAGGTATGCATACTGGCTAAAGGCCTTGCCACATTCTTTACATTTGTAAGGTTTTTCTCCAGTATGGATTCTGAGATGTTGAGTAAGGTTTGTGTACTGGCTAAAGGCCTTGCCACATTCTTTACATTTGTAAGGTTTTTTTCCAGTATGGATTCTGAGGTGTCGAGTAAGGCCTGAGTGCTCGCAAAAGGCCTTGCCACATTTCTGACATTGGTAAGGTTTCTCTCCAGTGTGGATTCTGAGGTGCTTGGTAAAGTTTGAGGGGTGGGTATAGGACTTGCCACATTCCTTACATTGGTAAGGTTTCTCTCCAGTGTGGATTCTGTGATGTCTAGTGAGGTAGGAGTGCCTGTTAAAGGTCTTGCCACATTGTTGACATTTGGCAAGTCTCCCTCTAATGTGGATTTGCCCATGTCTGTTTAGTGATGAGCAGTCCTTAAAGGTTTTACCACATTCTTCACATGTGTATGGTTTCTCTCCAGCATGTGCTCGCTGAGGTTGAGATAGTGTTGAGCTCCAATTAAAGACGGTGCCATAGTCCTTACAAGTGCACCCTTTCTCTCCAGGACCAATCGTCTTCTGTGTATTTAGTCTTGGTGACTGACTAACCGTGTTTCCAGATTGACTACATGTGTACGCGTTTTTTCCCACACAAATTGTCTGATGATCGCCAGCACTGGAGGTCAGCTTCAGACCTTTCCCTCGTTTATTGTATTTATAAGGATTTTCTTTCAGATGAGTACTTGTCTGTATAATATGTTTAGATCTTTGAGACAAGACTTCCTCATCTTTATTCCATTCAAAATGGCTTTCTGGCAAAGGAGTATGTAGATATTTGTTAAGGTTTGAGCCCTGGTCCAATTTCTCCTCAGATTCATTATAAACAGCAATTCGATGTCCATTCAGAATCTTCTGGTAATTTTCTAGGGTTGACTTTGTGACGCACCCCTCAAATTGATTCCACTTAACACTTTCTTCTTCAGTTTTCAATCTAAGATGTTCAGAAACATTTGACTGAAAGGTCAATCCAATCCTATTTTCAAATTGGCTCAAATTCTTATTTTCAACATGAATGAGGTCACTTTCCAGATTTTCCAGATTTTCTTTTGACAAATATTTATGTTTGAATATTTGATTTGAGGTTTTGGTTACTGAAACACACTGCTTGATAGAAGGAGCTAACTTAAAAGGGGAGGTTTTGCCAAATACTTGATATTTTTCACCACGTGGGGCAGTGAGATTCTTCTTATGGGCAGATGTCTCCATTTGGATATGTCCTTCCTGATATGTTTCATGCCATTGACTCTCTGCATTGTTGTCCCAGTCTATCAGTAAATGTAAATCATTCTCAAGGCCATTATGTTCCCCCACTGACACTGCTTGGAGAGAAGGTTTTAAGGACGGCTGTGGCAGGAGACTCTGGGTGCACTGTGAAGATACAGCTGAAAGATACCAAAAACAGGAAAGTAAAATCATCCCACTTACTACTCTCAGATGAATATACTGAAGATCTGTATTATAAACCTTAAAATCATTCAGATAAAGTCAGCTAAATGGTTTCTCCATTAACACAAAACTTGCACACAGCACATTCAGTCCAATAGATAATTTTGTAGCATTGTCATGCTACAGTGCAAATCATTTTCCTATACCTCAAATAATCAGGAAATGTAACACACAAGCCCAAAATTACCACCGAAGGAAACTTAAACATAAAACTGAAATTAGGAAAGTAGGATACAGAAAAAGTAAGACCAGATTAACCATAGGAAGCATTGGCTTTTAGAAAAGATCAACACTGACAGACCTTTCAATCAAGTAAGAATGAAAGAGAAGAGACCAACTTTCCTTACAGCAGTGAAATGAAAGCAGACACATTATAACTGAACCATTGAAAGAAAAATGAGTATGAGGCAACAATGGCTAATTATATGCCCACATATTGTTACCAATAGATGAGAATAATTCAAAAAAAGATATAGCCACCTATACTCCATCATGTGAAAAAGATCACTACTGCCAACAACTAAGTAGATTGAAAGGGTAATTTAGCCAAACATGGAAAGAGCCTAAGTGTCCATCCACTGATGAATGGGTCAGGAAGATGTGGTTTATCTATAGAATCGAATACTAAATGGCAATGAGAAAGAATGAAATCTGGCCATGTGTAACAACATGGATGGAGCTAGAGGGTGTTATGCTGAGCGAAATAAGTCAGGCAGAGAAGGACAGATACCATATAGGAGGTATTAGGAGGAACTTAATGGAGGACTGTGGGGGAGAAGAAGGGGAGAAATAGTGGGGGAGAGGGAGGGAGGCAAACCATGAGAGACTCTTGAATGCTGAGAACAAACTGAGGGCTGTTGGGGGTGGGGAAGACGGGAAGGGGGGTGATGGGCATGGGGAAGGGCAGTGTTGGGATGAGCACTGGGTGTTACATGGAAACTAACTTGACAATAAGCTATTTAAGACAAAAAAACAAATGCTGGAGAGCTCAGAAAAAAAATAAAAATAAAAACGGCATGAGATGTAGAAGTGAATTTCCAGGTTAAATGAGGTGACTTATGCCCATCTTTCAGTACATCCACCCAAGGTATTTTTTTAAATAGTTTATTGTCAAGTTGGTTTCCATATAACACCCAGTGCTCATCCCCACAAGTGCCCTCCTCCATGCCCATAACCCCCCATTCTCTCCCCCTACCTCCATTAGTTAATGTTACATGGGAAAATTATTAACCTATCGTGCAGGGATCTTGCAGGGAGCACAGAGGAAATGAAGTGCAGAGACCTGTAATGGTTCACAGTGGTGTCAGGTGCCTAGCATTCCTGAAAGGACATATAACAACTGCTGGGAAATACATCTCCAGAGCAGTAAGGACGTACATCACAAGGAGAAACAAATGTGGTAAATCCCATCCCCAGTATCATCAGTATAATATTAAACATAAATAAACAACATCTTCCTGATAACAAGAATCTTTGCTTAAAGATAGTACATTGGAATTTCCTAAGAACTATACATAAAAGAAGATGTTAAAATTGGGAAAACAATAAACAAAACTATATTTTTATAACCAATGAAACAAGTAGCAAGTCAATACAGTGTATAGAATAATCTATAAAAGGAAGGACCATGTCACTGTATTAATAGTGTTATTTTTATCAAGATATGCCATTTCAATATCCTACTGCATAGATAACAATCTTAATGTGTCTGTGTATTACACACACACACAGACACACATATATTTGTACACAAGTATAAAATACAAATAGATGTATATAGAGAAGCTTTGCTTTTTTAGCTCATGAGACATAAAAACACTCATCATGGGGGAATGACATCATAAAGCTGGTGAAATAGGTAGTTTCTACTTCAGTACTTCTCAGAATCAGCTCTCTTGGCAACTATTCCCATTGGACTTTGCTGGGAAAATTTCAATAATCCAAAATAACCGGTACTGAAAAATGAATTCTTCTCCTACCATGAAACACCAATGTGAAATGGGAGTAGAACATGGTACCCTACTTGATTTTATTGGTTTCTACTAGTGACAGACATTCTCTTCCACTCGGGTCTGAATGGGTCTAAGGACAGCCTAAGCCATGAAACAACATAGGGACATCTAGCCTAAAACCTGGGTAGGCTGTTTGAAGCAGAAATCATCTCAGTGCTGCTGACTGGTGACCTGCTTCCCAATTAATCACTGCTCTACACACAGTTCAGAGCAGGGGACTAGACTCATCACAGGGCTCAGTGGAAGTGAGGGAAGTCCTGCCAGCTGTGGTCAGGTTACTTTGAGGACACCCACCAACACTGGATCAGACCTATTTTTGGCTTATATTCCTGCAATCCCAGTGCTTCAAGAAACTGCCCACATGCCTTGCTCATTGTATTAGTGTCCGCAGCCTTTTTCATCTTTAACGCCGACTCTGTCATATGACATTTTCAAGCTATGCCCACAGTGTCCCCGCACCAACAACCTCCACACATCTGGGTCTAAGAAAGTACCGTTTTCTATGGCACCCAACAGCATCTGGCCCACGTACCACCAGGGAGTTCTTTAATCATGAGAAAAGGATCAGACTTCCCTCAATCCCAGAAAACCACCCTGTTGGTTGCCAATCACCATCTCTGTCACATCTGTTGATCACAAGAAGTTTTCCAAGGCCTTGCAGGAACCAAAGAGAGCTTCCTACCTGAGTTTTCCTCACATTTCAGGAGGTTTCCATATTTGCTTTTGGTAGGACCTATCTACCTCTCAAAGTATACTATCCTCATAACTCTCTCCATACCAAGTGCCTGAAGGAATCCTGTGGAAAATAGACAGTGTTTTCCTGTTCCTTCCATTGAAGTGGTGACAAGATTGTATTGAAATATGAGAGATGGCTCAGTTGATTCAATTACCAGCCATGTCTCGTTATATTAAAAAACTGTAGAGGTACCTGGGTGGCTCAGTCAGTTTAGCACCTGACTTCAGCTCAGGTCGTGATCTCATGGTTGTGAGTTTGAGCCCTGCATCAGGCTCTGTGATTACAGTGCAGATTCTGCTTGGGAATTCTCTTTCACTCTCTATGTTCTTTCCCATTCTTTTTCTCTCTAAGGTAATGAGATAACATTAAAAATATTGAAAACTATTAGTTGCTAAGAAATAAGAAGAGCCTGCATTATTTTCATGAGGGGGAGGGGAGTCTACCCAACACAGGAAAGAACAGCTGTGATGCCTACATCATCAGAATGGAGAAGAGGAGACAGAAGAACTGGAGATGATTTGGAAAGAAAACAAGTAAAATTTATTCTTCTATCATTCAGAGTCACTCGTGCAGCCTAGGACATATGTCCTTCTTCACATGAAGAATTTATGCCAATGCTTGAGGCTAGATTTTTTTTTTAATCTCTTATCTTGGGCTGCATTATCACTCTTAATAGAATAGTGTTTTCTTCCTACATTTAGGATATCTACCAAGCTCTCAGCACTGTCCATATTTGTTTCCTTCAAATACAGGTGAACACAGCCCATAACTCATGAATCTCCAAATATTTAGCTCATCAAATTGTTCCACTAAAGTGAATAAGTTGGATGAGGTCACTCCCAAGAACGGAAAAGTATAGAGACTAAGGAAATCGTACTCCGTGTTCTTCTCCAATTGAGTAGGAAGGAAATACATCAAATAAATTACATGGAATTTAATAAGCTCTCTGTAGAATTACTCCTATATTCAAATTAACATTTGAACACCATGTCATTTTATGCAAACGAATCTTCAAATCCCTGCACGAGTCATAGCAGCAACAGTCCATGAACATTAGAACACGGAAATAGAATACTCCTACATGAGTATCAGCCATTTAAGTTAATTAAAATAGGAATTACAGGGGGAGATTCTCAAACTAAGACACACAGAGATTTAGGAGACATAAATTCAGTACAAACGATGTAGAGAATTATTTCTGTTCTCAACAAGCCATGACTTTTTTGGTTGTCAGGAAATTATGAATTTTGAGATTTGAAATATCCTCATTTGAACATATCCCAATTCCTTCTGAAGACCTAGGTTCACATACACACATATATGCACGCATTCTTTTTCCTGATTAGTACTCTTACTCCAATATCAGTCTTTAAATTCATATAGCATATTGCATTCTGCATACGTCAAAACCATAAAAATCTGGGCTACATATGCTCACAAAAACCACACTAACAAAGAAAACAAAACAAAAAAGAACTCATAGGTTAAGACTTTAAATAGTGATTGAGAATTTTTTTATAAAAAAATAGAAAAGTCTCAGGGGTCTTTTCTAAGGGACTCACAAGGTAAATATATGAGAGTGGACATTCTTATTCAAATGCTTATTGGGGAATTCTTAAGGAACTTCTATTTGCTTGTGATTATGGGGCTGTTATGTAGTGAGTTTGCTACTGGGTGGAGCTAGAGTCAGTTCAAACTCCCAGCAGCCAGCCTGGTTATACAAAATAGATTCCAAGGCAGCAGTAGGAAGAAATTGTTCAGCCACACTCTCAATACTACTTCTATATCATCCTGATTAAAAACACGTAATGCTCCAGCACTTACAAAAAGGAAGACAAGATAGAATATGTAAACTTTGGGAGAATTAAGTTCAAATAATTTGAGGTTAAGGCCACTGGGAAAAGAGATTATTTGTGCTCTCAGCCTACAGCTTAAACAAGTACAAGTGACCCTTGAATAAAGCAGGGGTTCGGTGTACCCACCAGGCATGCAGTTCATAATCCGTGTAAAAGTTTGACACCCCAACCCGTCATTTTAATAGCCTACCACTGACAAGAAAAGCAGTCAATTACAATATACTTGATATTTTATAGGGGTGTTTTAGGGTATTCCTACCATCAAGGAAGCTCAAGAAAAGAAAATATTAAGGAAATTAAAATGAAGAGTAAATACATTTACACCATTGTACTATGTGTACATATGCCTATAAGTTGGGCTCACACAGTTCAAACCCATGTTGTACAAGAGTCAAGTGTACTTTGTGTTCCTGTCTGTTTAACTGCAACCTTGATAATAATGGAGCAGGCTAAGGTTGGACTGGATGCCACTTCTCTCATTATAAATCAGAGTTAACATATTAAAGTACATTCAGGCTTATTAATGGATATATCTTAATTTCAAATGTACCCTTAACAAACCACTGCAAAATCACTGTATGATCCCTGGTCAAAATACAGATTAAAATCTTTCAAGAACCATTCTTGTTCCTCTGATGTATGGATTTGTGAGTTGTACATTCCATGCTGCTCAAACTAACACTAATTACTGAGTAAAAGTAAAGTGAGAGTATCTTTCACCCTTTTATAGAAGAGTTAGCTATACTTTCCTCAATTTCTGTGAAATTTCTTTATTTCAACTACATAACTAATATTCTTGACTTGTAAGAAGTGCTATTATGAAGATACACTCAGATATTTAGGAACTGTTACTGTATTTTTTCTAAACACTAATTGGCAAAACATTTAAATTCAGAATGTTTCTCTAATTTTAATGCAAAGAATGATGCCGTCAACCCTTCTTGGTGACTGATACTGCTCTTATATGTCATTCACAAAAAGCATCCCTTTTTCACAAAAAGCATGGATTTTCTCTCATAAAAGAACTCCTCATGTCTGTAAGACAACAACAATCAAATCATTTTGCATGACATAAGCAATAAAGCCATAGCATGAGAAGATTTATGAGTAAAATTAATAATATATATCATGCAAGAAAAAAAACCTTAGATATGGTCAAGAGAAACAAAGAGAATAATTATCCTTCTTCATACATCCATTCCCCCTTTCTGGCATCTTAAAAACATAGTTAACCATTCAATAACATGGGTTTAAATATTGTGTGTCCATTTATACAGATTTTTAAAAAATATAAATCCAATGAGCTACTATAAATTTGTATTCATTATAGTTTCCTTAACCTTTTGTTTTCTCAAGCTTACTTAATCATGACAATACCACTTATAATACAGACAACAAACAAAGAATGGGATGGTTGACTGGTAATGTTCTAGGTAAGGCTTCAGGTCAACAACAGGCTGTTTCCATGGAAAAGCAGGTAAGGTTTTAAGTTCTGGGGATTCAAGAGATACCCACAGATTTTCAATGGTGGAGGAGTTAGTGCCCCTTACACTTACACTCATGTAAGTGATCTCGGGGTTTCAACTTTGGATTTTCCTCTAAATAAACACTCCGATTTAGAATCATGTCTGAAAGTGGTATTGATCTACTGCTTCTTGCTGTGAATTCTCTGATTTTGCTTACATTTGCCTTTTCATTCTATAGTTTGCCAAATGTCAACATTTTACAAGTTTTTATCCTTTATAAAAGACTGGTTTTTACTGAATCGTATATTAAAACCAAAAGTCCTTCCTCCTTTATTACATTTCTAGAGTTTCTATCCATTGTGTTTTCTCTCATGTTCAGTAAAGGTTCAGTTCCAGTTAAAGATTTGCCAATATTCTTGACATCTGTAAGTTATCTCCTCAGGATGTATTATCTCATCATGAATAGTCTTGCTTACAAACTAAATGCTTCTTCATCGCATCCTTTACATTTATAGGGTTTCATTCACTATGCTCTGCCTGATGTTCAGAAAGTTTGTAGTTGGGCCTAACAACTTTGCCACACACACACACACACTAAACTATAATGAACACACACGTGTGTGTGTGTGTGTGTGTGTGTGTATTTATATTTAAATATATTTATTTAGCCTCCCCAGTATATATCTCCTTAGGTCGATAAGTCATGAGTGGTAGTTAAAGACTTTGCCTCATTGTATAAATTTGTTAGATTTCTTCCCATTATGAAATCTCTGCTGTTGAATGAGTTTTGAAGACTAATTAAAAGGTATCCCAGAGTTACTACATTTTTCAATCTTCTCTCCAGTCAGGATACTATGATGTAAAGAAGACTTGAGGTTACATACAAGACTTCCCCACATTTCTTACTTTTATCCTGGCTCTCTGGAGATGGAGTTCTCTCATGTTTATTAGCATTTGACCCTTGATTCATGTTTTTCACACACTCATTGCCTTGGTAACTTCTGTCTCCACTATAAACACCTCAGTAATTATGGAAGTTAGAGTCCTCAACTAAAGGCCTTCCTAAGAACACAGCACATAAATACTTGCTCCAAATTAAGTACTATATTGTAACTATTAAACAGTGGTGTTTGGATAAAACCTTTCTGTGTTCATCAAAATTAGAGACCTTGGAACAGGGGAATTATGTGTTGGTGGAAGAATAATGAACCTTACACACTGGACTTCTCAAGTCAATCACGGTTTGAATTTTTATCTTCCTTTTCAAATCTCTCATTTGCAGAATTGTGTCACTGAATGGTTAATCCAATTTTATATTTGAAATACTTTCAGTGATTATTTTCAGTTTGGACTAGGTGACTTTTCAGAATTTCCAAATGTCCATCCAGAGAAGATGTATGTTTAAAAACAGATTTTTGACTTCTGCTTCAAAGGTACTGTTCTGCAAAGAGCTGATATAAGGTGGGGTTTCCGCCAGAATTTTTTCTATCCTTGATCTCTCCTAGCAATAGGATTACATGACAGGATTCATTTCATTGTCCCTGTTTGGTTATACCCATCCTAATATGCATTCTACATTTCACTATACCCCATCACCTTCCCCATCATCCCTTAAGTCTAAATACTCAGGGCTACAGTGTCCATTGCTTCCAATACCACTGTACCAAATGACTCATCTTGGTCTGTCTACCAACCAGCCTAAGGTGTTACAGAGATACAACTGCAAGATACAAAAGAAGTCATCACACTTACTACACTGACATACATATATGTAAACACCGAATGTGCAAATGCAATACCCATGATAGGACATCAGCAGAATGGAGAAACTGGAAGCACCAGGACTCTGCTCCTCCATGGAGACAAAAACAGAGCAAAGGGCTTCTTTGAGGGCTCCAGAAGCCAGTTAGAAGCATACAGTGCACCCAGGCAGGTACAAATGAAGAAGAGCCACATGGAAAAGGCAAAGAATGTTTAGGACAGTTGCCTATAGTAACTGCTCACTGTCCCTGACACTCCATGGCAACACGGTGAGAAAAGTCTTCTGTCTGTTGAGGAGAGAAACAAATGTATGATCAATGATCAGGTTTCCTTGTTGTCCTGAAGAGCTTGCTTCTGTCACTCATTCCAGAGGAATGAGAGCACCCTCTGGATACACTGTGGTGGCTGCTCAGAAAGAAGTTGTACATTTGTTCAAACATTGGAGAGACTACTGAGTTGAACACAAACAGAGAGAAGAAGATATCACGGGCCTTAAAAAGTAACTACACGTCTTAAACTTAGCAAATACAGAAATTCAGAGATGACAATAGCCGAAAACATGTGTCACTGTCCTCAGAATTACTATAATTTGTGTCCCTCTGTACAAACCAAGTCCATAATCCTGGCCTAGGGGCTCTTATTTTCTTGGTTTTGTTTTGTTTGATTGTTTTTGTGGGGGGTTTTGTTTGCTTTTTAATTCCCAAATGTCAACCAAAAACATAAAAAGATACAAGAAATAGGAAATTGTGTGCCAATTAGAGGAACAAAATGTATCTCCAAACCTGGTGGTAAATTAATCAAGTACCATTAATTGCCTGACAAAGATTCAAAAGAATCGTCACTAAGATGTTCACGGAGGAAGAACAAAAATAGACAGGTAACTAAATGATAGCAGGAAAACTATTCATGACCAAAATGTACACCCAAGGAAACAGGACATGTAACCAACAATAAACATGAAATTGGGAGACAAAGATTACAATTTCTGAATTTAAAAATACACAAGGGGTCAACAATGGACTTGATCAAGCATAAGAAAGAATCAGCACAACAAAGTATTCTTGTGTTAAATTATCTACTAAGAATCAAAGGACAGATTCTAGGGACTCGTGGGACAGCAACAGAGGATCCAATAAGTACATTAAGGGAATTCCTGAGGAGAAAGGAGGGGAAGCGGGCAGACCATTGACATGAAGAATTAAAGTCTTCTTTGTGGAAAGAAGACACAAATGCAACAAGCTCAGTCAATTCACAGTAGGATATATGTCAAGACGTGAGCACAGTAACACAAAATTAATCCTTCAAAACTCACGGGTGAGAAGAAAAATTTGAACCAGCGTGGCAAAAAAATCTCCTCTCGTCCAGGAGAGCTCCTATAAGATTAGTAATGGGATTCTCAGACCTTATGGAAGAATTGCAGAACCCAACATATAAGAATATCCTACCTGGTAAAACTTTCCCATGAATGTAGGGTAGAGACTTTCCCAAATCCCAAATCCCAAAAAGTCCTCCAAGATTACAAGTAGACCTGTCCTAAAACAAATAGTAAAGGAGGTCCTTCTGGTTGAAATGAAGGGATTCTAAACAGTAACTGAAACCACATGAGAACATTAAGGCCTCTGCTAAATATAAAATTTTACACAACTGGGGCACCTGGGGGACTCATTTGGTTAAGCGACTGACTTTGGTGCAAGTCATGATCTCGAGGTCTATGAGAACTATCCCCACGTTGGGCTCTATGCTGACAGTCAGAGCCTGGAGTCTGCTTTGGATTCTGTGTCTCTATCTCTTTCTCAAAAATAAAAACACATTAAGAAAGTTTTAAAAATACACAAGTATACAAACCTGTCATGTTGTAATGAGGAAGCACAAGATTTTAATTTCTGCTACAATAAAAAGTTGGGGGTCCCTAGGTGGCTCAGCTTGTTAAGCATCAGACTTCATTTCAGGTCATAATCTCACAAGTAATGAGTTTGAGCCCCACATCAGGTTCCATGCTATAAGCACAGAGCCTGCTTCTAGTCTTCTGTCCACCCTTTCTCTCTGCCCCTTCCCTGCTGGATCTCTCTAAATAAAGAAATAAAGAAATTTTTACAAAAGAATAAAATATCATTAACCTAGGTAATCAAGTACATATTGAAAGACAGAATTTGTGGTATCTGTAACTTAAGGTGAGTGCAGGGGTGGAGCTGATAGGTAAAATAATTTTGTAAGCAACTGAGAGTATCAGTTTAAAGTGGGCTTTTATACCTTGAAGATGTTTTAAGTGATATCTATACTACAGAAGACAGAAAAGTTAATGAGAATGGTACCAAAGCGTGTCATGGGTATAAGAGTACAATTAAGGATAAAAAATTCTAAATTTGATACAGAGGTACAGAATTGTTTGTTTAAGAGAGAGACAGAGACAGACAGTGCACGTGTGAGAGAGCGGTGGAAGGGCAGAAGGAGGAGGGAGAGACATTTTCAAGCAGATTCCATTCTCTGCTCCTAGCCTGACACAGGGCTCAATCTCCGAGCCAAAATCAAGACTCAGGTGCTTACCAAACTGAGTCACCCAGGCATCACGGAAATATAGAATGTTGAAAAATTACTTACAATACAGAAGAGTAATTCACTCAGGCAAGGAGAATATAAAGTCACAAATAAACACATGATGAAGTTAATGGTCTGTTATGACAACTCATTATGACATTACTAGTCTATCATTATGACAATTCATCTAGACTATCATTAGTCTATTCAACTAGACATGATAAAACATTCATCGACCACCAACTAAGGAAAGAAACAAAGTAAGTCCCAAAGTATGTATGTATAATATTTATACAAAGAAATACATACACAATTTTACTGGTAAAGGGTATGGTTATTTCATACTTGACTTAAACTCACAATGTCTTAAAATGTACTACATGAACATTGCCATCTCTAACAAAATATACAGGTACATGAAACTACAACTAACGTGTGGTAAGTCCCATACAAAAGACAGCACATTATTACAAACCCAGAATAAGACAAAATTTAACCCCAGTCTACATAAAAGAAATAGATGAATCCTTTCAAAGGAAGCCTACTATATAACTTTCCTTTTAAACTATGACTATGTAGCCACGAAAAAGGCGCTTTGAATTATTGGCGTGTCTTCACTGACAGTAAAACAGGAAAGATATTCATTAAAATCAAACATAAAATGCTCTAATAAAAATTTTTACAAATAAGCAATTAAAAGGCATTTAAAATGTACTATTTTCTTTATATATTCCTCCTGTTACATAGAGTGCAAGGATATAATCCATTCTTTAGAACTAAGCTGCCTAAAATAACTTTCCTTTCTAAATCAAGGGACCCTGCCAAAGTTGCAAAATATCCTGAGAATCACTTTATAAACTAATAAATATGTGGGATGAAATTCAGACACATTCTGAGGAAAGTAGAATTGTCTTGTGATTTTTTTCCTGAAGTAAAATCACATTTATGAACAATCCTTATATATATATATCGAATTTTACTAATTATCTACCTCACCTCTTTTTTAAATATTTACTTATTACTGAGAGGAGGGGGGAAGAGAGAGAGAGAGAGAGATCACTCAAGCGATAGAGGGGCAAAGAGAGAGGGGACAGATGATCTAAAGCAGGCTCCACGCTGCTAGGCTCAAACTCACCAACTGTGAGTTCATGAACTGAGCCCAAGTCCAATGCTCAATCGAATGAGCCACTCAGGGACCCCCTCTATCTCATTTTTATAAGGCATATACCCATGTCATACAGAACTTTGGATTCAAAACAATCAGAGGGGTGTCTCACATGCAACTTATTAAAAAGTGAAAACACATGTGAAAAAGTCACAGGAACTTCCTACTATACAAATGATTACATGATGTAAATACTAGGAAATAAGGTTACCACTGAGACTTTACTATAGGCTCTGAGTTCTAACTTCAAAATGTTCTAGCTCCCTTATGGCATTAATATGCAGGAATGCTAGGGTACTCATAGATACATTAAAGTAGTTCACCATTGAGCAAAGGAACACACAGAGTGGAAATTTTAAATATTAGTTAATACAAAGACAAACGAAGTTTTGATGTGAAAGGATTAGATTTTCTCATTTGAGGGAGGTGTTCTGGGATCTTTTAAAATTTCTGAGCCTCAATTTTGTATAATTAAGATTAAAGCCTCTGTAGCTTTGGAAAGCAGAAACCAGAAAACATGTGATCTCTGTCTCCAGTGTTCCTGGGATTTCTGCAACAAACCCCAATATGCCCACTGCTACCCTGACACACTTGTCATAAGAAGCAAAAGAGAATGTAGAAGTGACTTAGCATAGAGTTCCTCAGAAATATAGAGATACCCTCTGGGGCTCACAAAGCAATGGAGAAGCTCTCAGATTATGGAGGTCCTCACTGTGAGGTGGTGGATGTTCACTGGAGCTGAAAGAGAGTCCTTGGAGAATCAAAGAACATAATGTGTTAGACAGCAGATGTCCCTCTATGAGAGGGAAACACATAAAACTAGCCTTCATAAATGAATTTCCATTCAAGGAGAACTACTTGAACTACATTTTAAGGTCGATCTTCCTCCTTCTCATTTGGATTTACCTCTGTGATCTGCTTCCTTCCCACCTACCTGGGTGTGAGGCTACCGTGTCCTTTCTCTTCACACCCCGCAGCTCCTTCTCTTCCTCCAAAAAGATGACCAGGTCTGGTTTTGATACAATGAGACCTGTTTATCAAAAGAAGGAATAGAATTATTGCTGGAGAGTCTATCTTTCAACTCAGTATTGTACTCAGTAGACAAGAGAGGACATGATAGCAATCTAAAAAAATGACTTGCAAAACACTGTTGCCCAAGAAAGAGCCTCTTTAGCACGTGCAGGAGGAGTTTCACATATTCACATCATGACCCACTTCCGAGTACTACCAGTACAAGAAGCAGTGAAAATTGGAGTCTAAGATGTGGGCAGTACCGTCTTATGCCACTCAATGTTTAAAATTGCCATGAATCTACAGAAATGGTGGTGGTACCATAAAAAAAACGGAGGCTAAAACTGAAAAGGAAGCCTCATGAGGTATTGCTCTACATCTACAAATCCCTACTTGCTTCCATTACTGCAGGGATCTGAATTCCAGTCATGCAAAGAGCAAGCTTCCAAGAAAGGGTCTTCAAAGGAAGGAACAAAACCCTGAGTGTGGTTTCGGAAATCTGGAAGAGGAGATCCTCACCCAAGAAGTGGAGGTGCCCATAGGTCTCTAGTATCACATCCCTGTACAGTTCCCGCTGACTGTGACTCAGGCATCCCCACTCCTCCTGAGTGAATTCTATGGCCACATCCCTGAAGGTCAGCAGTCCCTGCAACAAATACCAGAGTTATCCAGTGGCCATTGGCAGTGTTCATAACGGTACCGAAGATGAAAGAGGGAGTTAATGTCACCAGGTAGACTCCAAAAACTGACCTTCACTGCTTACCTGCTTGTACCCACTGACCTTCATCCCTCATTTTACTTAACCTTTTTTCTCTCTTATCTTTTACCTCTGGCAAAACACCCTATGGACACAGTCTCCTGTGATGGAAACAGAAAACATTCAACAAAATGTAAAGTCTGCCCTAAGGAACAGCTTGGGCAGGCCCACTTGGAGCTTAACCCCTGGACTCATACCTATGCAGATGGATGATGAAGTTGACTCCTGGAGTGAGGACAGCTATCTTGACCTCCCTGTAATATTAAAATCTCCACCCAAGGAGAATCACAAACCTCACTTACACAACACACAAAGTATGTATAGAGGTGTTCTCTATAGGACCATGTGCCACCTTATGTCCAGCTCTACATAAGATGACAAGCTTCCACTTCCTAATTATCACCCGAATCTTAAATAAAAGGAAATCATCACACACACACACACACACACACACACACACACACACACACACCCTTGATCTGTAAGTCTCTCCTTTGGATGGTATTCCCTCTGATCTCCTTATTGGCTGCAAATCAAAGTTCCTTTGTGTGATGACAACCCCAGTTGCTGTACTTTCTATCTAAGACTCTATTATATTTAAGGATTTTTAGACACACAAATATGTTAATCATGTGATTCTTGTTTTCATTTTCTGACAATGAAAAGAAGTAAATAAAAGGGCATTTCTGTGACCAGAGTGTGGAGTGAAACAAAAAGTTCTTTGGCCTTTTTTCTTTTTGTTATTCTATCATGTTTTGCTGTTTTTTTTTTTTCTTTTTCTCTCCACATGGTGATGAGACTCTTTCAGTGGCAGAACTTCACCTTATACCTGGCAGCCCAATGACAGACACCTGAGATATGCAAACATGCCCTTCCTCAAGGAAATCATAGCTCCTTTCTTGCCTTAATGTTTACTTTTTATAAAATACTTGAGACAGGCAGAGTATGACATTCTTTTATCAATGGGCTACAAGGTGTGTGGAAATTTAATTGAAGCTACATTTCTTTTGCCTTTGTTCTCCCCATCAGAGACTACAAGAAAAGACAAGCTTAGAAAAAAGAAGTTTCCAGCTGAAATGTGATGGGTTCTGCACAATGCTCAGTAAATCTAAGATCCTTAGGAATGATGGAGGGAAAGATCAATACTATAGAGGAGACATCTGGTAGAGAGCACCAAGCCAATTAAAGAAGTGAAGACAAACTAAATGAAACATATTGTTACCAGTGGTTAAGACATACCAAAGGACACATTATTGGGAGCCATTTCTGAAGTCACTAGTTGAGAAAATTCCTTGTGAGGTTAAGGCAAGTTTGCACAGCCTCTTGCCATCAGATGATGACTGATATCCACCCCCCACTCAATTATTTCTACTTGAGCACCAACCCCCAAGGCACCTTGTTGATTGGTTTTGGGAGTGACCTGTCCCCTTATTCTGGCCCTGGTATGATGACTGCACCTTGTAAAGGAACTTATTATGGGAACTTCAACTTTTGTGTTTATGGGAACAGACCTCATTTCTCTGATAGGTCCTGTTTTCCTCGATACTTCCCTTGAGCTATAAACAGGCTAATGACCCTTACTCATAAAAGATTAACCTTTACGTGTAAAATTCTGTTTCTGCCATTGCATTAGTCCAAGAGGTTCATACAGGTCAACATGTAAATCAACTAACCAAAAATGTTTCTCATGCCCTAGCTGTTTAAGAAATCATAGACTAAAAACTGGACACAAAAGTAAATGCACTCGAAGAGGCTATTCTATGTATTGGAAATCAGATAAACCCTTTAAGGGTACGGTTGGCACTCTGGTGCCATAAGGAATATAACTGGACAATTAAGTCTTGCTCAGAGACAAAGAGATGAACTTAGAAGGAACAGATAAGGGCAGAACATAAGTTAGTACCTATACCTTTGCTAACTGGTGATGTACAGCAGTCCCTTCCCTAAGGCCTACATTCCACAAACACCTTCCCTTACACCGACAGCTGTGATGAGGATGGATAAGAGTATCAACAACTTAACCTATGACTTAATCTTAGCATTATTAAAATCTGTATGTTAGCCTTTTTTTCACTAAGAACACCCTGTTATTTTCTTAGTTACTCAACCTCACTATAATTGGGGCAGTTCTGCAAGAATACTTCTGTAATACCTGTTTCTGTACACTTTCCAAAGCATCTTACCACAGAGAACTATCCATTGTGAAAATTCCATTTTCTGATGCCATGTTATTGTTTGATCTATAAATAAAGACAACAAAACCAAGAGTGCAGAGATGCCTGCCTGGTGATCAGAAAGAATCTCGGGGCTCTCTCACTCTCTCTTGCCGACATAATCCATCCTTCAGGGACCCCTGGACTGGCTGCAGCTGGACTCCAGCAACACATGATCACTGATGTGTTCTCTGGCCACCAAACTCTAAGTCAGATTATCAATCTAATTATAAGAATACAGTGGAGTTATACAAAGTTCAATCACAAATCGTTTCAGTAGAGGCTGCTTTGAGGCAAACAGACTTGAGCAATGGATTGTAAAGAGGCCCATAGGGCCCACCTGGCTGAATAGAGGCAGGCCAGCAGGTGACCTGACTCAAAATATCTACAGGCCCTATCTAACAAATGGGCTACTTACAACTAGGCAGAATTACCAAATAAGGGGAAATTCCAAAAGTCACCATACATTCTCAAATTCCCCCTGCAAAATCAGCCCCAACTCACTGCCCCATGGCAGGCATCCTCTCCTCTGCTGTCCTGCTCACCACTCCCTTGAAGTGTATTCATAAAGCTAGCGTCCTATTCTGCCATAGGTGAATTCTGTTCACCACTCATGCCCTTGGCTTCCACATGATCATCAACCCGTATTTGGGAGCCCCCACCTGAATCAACGCCATATGTAGAAACCTGTTTCCCCGTCCTGTAATGTCTAGTATATTTTAAACAGAGTATCTTTTTTCACATTTTAAAAACCAAGAATGACCCCCTCCACCCTTTTTTTTTTTTTTTTTTTAACATCCTGAGTTATTCTGGGCCTCAGATCCATCCTGTGTATTTTTGCATTTATTTTTTGGTGCAAAAAGGTGGGTTTTTTTTAATAGCATGATTTAGGCCGGGTGGGCACCAAGTGCCACAATGGGGCTGTGAAGAGTGACTGGCTACAGACTATGCAGTTGGGGGACGTAAAGGCAGAAGGGAGGCCTACAGAAGGACTCGGATAGGCTCAAGGGGAATCCTACGATCCTGGAGCCCTTGTATTTTTCCTTTTCTTACTCCTGGTCTACAGAAGCTACTAAGCAGGGAACTAAAGGGAAAACTAATGTCCTTGACTGAAATCCCAGGACTAGACCCCATCAACAATAGGATTCTTGGACTCAACGCCTTCCCCTTTGGATCTGTCCTAAAGGGGATGTTTCCAATACTTGCAAGACTTTCTTTCAAAGTGACAGGTGTTGATGCCCTACTGAAAGCCGGGTTGGAAAATGTAGAGAAGACTCCAGGTTATAGGGGAGAAGAGTTCTAAAGCCCTAACCTTGAGTATCATTCCTGGGAAGGTTTTAAAACTTAGGTGAAAACATGAGGCAGAAACATCAAAAATACGGAAATCAACATTTGCGATTTCTAAATCCATGAAATTTAAAGGGAAAAGATGGCAAGGCCTTCGACCTGGGACATCAAGTTTACCTGAGAGCTGGCCATTTCTTCTTCTTTCCCCTCGTCCTCTAGATTTCTTTCTCAGAAGGTATTTGTGGAGAAATCAGCTGCATCAGGAGAAAATGCCCTAAAGGCACCAAGAGAACTTCTCACCAGAAACGTGCTCACTGCCATAAAGGACATTGAAATGCAGTGGGCCCAACTTCCTAGTTGTTTGTGTTAGAAGGTTTTCAGAAACCAAGACTACCTATTTGGAGCCCAATCTCTGAGTTTTCCTTCTGTATTTTCAGGGGCTTCCACTCCCACAGAAACCCAAGACTTCTTCTACACCATAGGAACAGTGTGCTGTGCGGACCTAATCCTCCCACACTCGTGTAGAGGAGACCCTGTTACCTCTCCTTGAGCAAAAGCCTGCACTCAACTCTCATAAATGGGAAGCCTTCCTGCTTAACTCTGGCCATATGTAAAATCACCTGGAGCACTTGATTAAATTGACACTGCTGTATCCATCCCCACCAATTGACAGAATCTGAGGAGAGGGCCCATAGCAAGGGTCGTTTTTTTTTTTTAATGTTTGTTTTTATTTTTGAGAGAGAGAGAGACAGAGTGCAAGCGGGAGAGTGACAGAGACAGAGGGAGACACAGAATCCGAAGCAGGTTCAGGCTCTGAGCTGTCAGCACAGAACTCAGTGCAGAGTTCAAACCCATGGACCACGAACAAGATCATGACCTGAGCCAAAGTCGGATGCTAACCAACTGAGCCACCCAGGTGCCCCAGAAAAGGTTGGTTTTGAGACTCCACATGGGGTCCCATTGGGAACCATTTGGGTAAGTAAGGAAGGCTATGGTTATCATCCAGATTTAAACTCACTTCCTCTCCACTGATCAGAGTTTCTGGACATTGGAAAAAAGAGTTAGAAACTTAAGAGCCAAGCACACCTTCAGCTCTTTAGCCAAACTTTTCCATGTCTTCTTCATTTCCATTGAGATGGGTCTAAGGAGCCACGGGTGTCTTCCCGATTCCCCCTCTCAGTTGGTTTGGAGAAACTACTCTCTGCACTGGGAATAAAGTTGTTTCTGTCCTTATTGACACCTGAGCTACACTCTTAGCATTCAAGCCCAATGCTACCAAGCACCCCCTGCCACAGAGAACTAAAACAATTCAAAGAATATGGGTCTCCCATAAATAGCAATGGGTCCCAGTCTATGAACTTATTCCTTTGTGTTAGGCCTTTTGAGCATTACATACCCGTTTCTCAGTACCCCGATTCATTTATTTGGAGGAGATTTCTTTGAAAAATGTCATACCAGAATTTCTTTTCCCAAAAAGGGGGGAAAGTCTAGAATTTTACAGCAGTAACCACAGTTGTAAAGAAGGGGAAATAATGATATTTAAACATGTTTTCTAATCTCTGTCTCTGATGGCCCTTTAGGTGAGGTCAGTGGTACTGATCATTTATTCCTATTGGAAGAGCTACCAACCTTCTTGTGAGGAAAATGTTCAACGGATATTGGCACAATCCACAGTGGATCACTCATTAAGTTTCAAATAGATCCCTGAACATCTATGCCTAAAACTAATCATTACCCTATAAATAAAGAAATCCAAACAGGGCATCAAGCACAAAATAGAGGTTTGCAAAGCTCAGGACCTAGATCATGGGTCACGCTCAAGCCATCTTGGGCCACAGCTGCTGTAAAGGCCAGGACTTGGGACCATGGCAACCTGTGGGATTCAGCTAGAGGCCATGGGGTGGAGGAGGTCCTGGGGGGGAGGAGGAGGGATCCAGGGGAAAGGCGATCCTGGAAAGGAGAGTCCTGGCAAAAGAATGGGATATTAGGAGAAGAGTTGTTCCAGTCCCTATAACACCCCTATAGTACCTGTGAAAAAACCCAAAGGCTGAGGATGGAAGTTTGATTAGGACTACTGAACAATAAATCATTGTTATCTTTCTGTATCCTGTTGTTTCCAAAGTTCATGTACTAGTGACAATGATTTCCACAGAAAACCAATTTTTCCCTGAAACTGACCCATGCAGGCCTTTTAAAAAATATTCCAGTGGAAAAGGATAGCCAGTGTCTATTTACCTTCACTTGGGAGGAATGGCAATACACCTGGTCAGTAATCCTCAGGGTTCCACAGGGTCCTCCTTATAGTGACTGCCTTAAAGACTATATTGAATGATAGCAAGTTTTCTGCAGTCTCTTTTGTTATAGGATGTACATCGATTTGCACTCTGCCCTCTTCTCAAGGTTCTTTGCCTGACACCAGCATACACCTGTGGAAACTTGTGGCTTTAAAGAGATATAAAGTGCCCAAGAAAAAGTGGTTTGCTTAAACCCAGGTTAGATATTTAAGGCACCTGGTGTCTGAACAGTGATTAGATTTCCAGGCATCCTGAAAATCAAAAATCTAAAACCTGTGTTCCAATTCTGAGGCTTTCTCAGACTTTTTGGGTTTTGCCTAATTTGGAATGCAAGCTTCTCTCTTATAGCTCAAAGTGTATACACTGTACTACAAAAGGACAAACTTAACCCTATTATTTCAGAAGTGTGGGATGGCATAGTAGTTGAGTCTTTAACGAAGACTCTAAGTCCATAAAGAACTTATTAAACTCAACACCCCCCCTCCCAAAACAAACAACCCAGTTAAGAAATGGACAGAAGACATGAATAGACAGTTCTTGAAAGAAGACATCCAGTTGGCTAACAGACACGTGAAAAACTGCTCAATATCATTCTTCCTCAGGTAAATACAAATCAAAGCAATAATGAGGTACCATGTCACACCTCTCAGAATGGGTAAAATTAACAACAGAAGAAACAATAGGTGTGGGCAAGGATGAAGAGAAGGGGAACCCTCTTCCACTACTGGTGGGAATGCAAAGTGCTCCAGCCCATCTGGAAAGCTGTATGAAGTCCTCAGAAAACTAAAAATACAATTTGGTGCAACTGGGTGCCTCAGTTGGCTGAATCTGACTCTTGATTTTGGCTCAGGTTGAGACCTCACGATTGTGGAGCTGAGCCCCACACGGGGCTCCACACTAAGCATGGAGCGTGCCTGAGAGTCTCCGTCTCCATTGCTTGCTGCTTCTCCACCCCTGCCCCCAAATAAACAAACATTTAAAAACAAGAACAACTTAGTTTCAGTCCATCGTGGCCAATAAAGATACTTATATTAGGGGTGCCTGGGTGGCTCAGTCAGTTAAGTGTCTGACTTCGGCTCAAATCATGATCTCGCAGTTTGTGGGTTTGAGCCCTGCATCCGGCTCTGTGCTGACAGCTCAGAGCCTGGAGCCTGCTTCAGATTCTGTGTCTCCTTTTCTCTCTGGCCCTCCTCTGATCACACTTTGTCTCTCTCTGTCTCAAAAATAAATAAACATTACAAAAATGAAAAAGATACTTATTTTAATCTTCCTAAATTTCTTAAGACTTGTTTTGTAGACTAGCATGTCATCTATACAGGATGATGATCGATGTATCTCAGATGTTTTGATTTTAGGACTCATTATGGTTCTCATTCTGTGCATGCACAAGCCCAGGGGTCAAGACATTGATAGGAAAACAATCTCAAGTAGATTGCCTCTTGAAATTACATCTACCCCAAGCATCCTTTTCCTAGGGAGCATCTTGGTAACTTTTTATACCCTCTTTTCCATCACTGTAACTTTTTTCTTTTTCACTAGACCACCTGGAAGCAAGTGAACATCTGGGGCTTAATCAATGCATTTTCCCCAACTGCCAGCCCATGTTGTCTTGAGTGACTCCCACTGTGTATCCAGGTTCTTCTCTGTATCCTGGAGGAATTACAAAACTTCCTCATCTTATGAGAAAAATGTAGCCTGTTGTTCTTCATGTCAGCCATTTACATATTCATGCTCCATAGAGCATGATGTAGAATTACATCCCAGTGACATTGTGGGTAAAATTATCAATAAGGTAATCTATTCTAGTAATAAACAACAAATTATATCCATAGAATAAAACCTTTTATATTTATTATATAATTGCCTGTACAGTTATGTTGTTAATAGTCCCAAGAATAATGCCAAAATCTTATTGGTAATATAACTGGTTGTCCTGTAATAATGCAGAAATACTTGAAGTTATCTTTGTGTATCTTTCAATATGAGAGATTATATTTGCCCAACACTTATTTGGGGATGGGGTTTGATGACAGCTACACAAAAACAGTTAACAAGTTAGAGGATCCATCAAGAAATAGGAGTGAGGGAAACTGTCTCTGCATTGTAATGCAACTGAGCAGAGATGATGCTGTAGGGAAAGCTAGGCTTTAGGGAATGCTAGCATTAGAGACAAAGTGGTGAACATTGTGCCTTGTACCCTAGGAGAAAAGTTGAAGTCTTGACAGATGACGATACTCAAGGAAATTTATTAGCATGTTTAAGTGCTTTCAGTTATAATCATAATATTGAACTGCTGGCACAGAAGAAAATGCAGGCAGATGTGTCAGCTGATATATGAAGAGAATACTGGTAGGTAGCAAATAGATTTTTCCTGTCTGAGATCAAGTTAAATGAATTAGGTGATGTGCTGTATTTCACTTGGTCTGTGTTAAGCTTTGATGCCAGTGGACTCCTTTGAAAAGAAATAGGTTACAAATATAGTCTTTGGCAGTCTCAATTTTTTGGACAAGAAATGTTGCTTTATTTTGAGAGAGAGAGCATGAGCAGGGGAGAGAGGCAGAGGGAGTGTGAGATAATCTTAAACACTGTCAGCACAGATACTAAAGCAGGGCTCAATTCTACAACCATTCCTGGGATTATCACCTGAGCCGAAATCAAGAGCCACCCAATTGCCCCAAGAAAAGAATTTCGTTATTAGTAGTAGTATATTTGTTTACCTTGTTAAGAATAATAGATAGTTGACCCCTAAATAATGTGGGAATTAGGGACATCGATGCCATGGTGAAGTTGATAATTCATGTATCACTTCTGATATCCCCAAATTTAACTGTTAATAGACAACTGTTGACTGGAAACCTTACCAATAATATAGGCAATTACACATTTTGTATCGTGTGTGTGTGTGTGTGTGTATGTGCGTATATATATGTATGTGTGTATCATGTGTGTTTATGTATATTTATATATATATGTGTGTAAGTAAGCTTACTTCTATTATATATACATACACACACAAATATATGATATACATATATATAGATATATACACACATATATATACACACACGATACAAAATGTGTAATTGCCTATGTTATATATGTACATATATATGTATATAATAAAACATATACATATATGTGTATGTATATAAGTCTGTTAGAAGTATATATATTTTTTATTATATATGTATACATATATTCTATTATATATATAATAGAAGTAAGTATAGTCTCACAATAGAAGCTAGAGAAGTATTAAGAAAACTGTAAGGAAGTTACATTTACAGTACTCTAATGTATTTATAAAAAAAAAATTGTGTGCAGATAGACCATGCATTCAAACCCATGTATTTCAAGGGTCAAATTTAGTTACTAGTAATATTGGTCCAGAAATCTGAATGTTTATGTTAAATTGCTTATTATTCTGTTACAAAACAGACATGGAATTGGCTTAAGTAGAATAGGATTGTACAAAGTTTTTCTAGACAAATTTAATTTTTTTTTTGAATGTTTTTTATTTATTTCTAGGAGAGAGAGAGAGAGAGACAGACAGCATGAGCAGGGGAGGGTCAGAGAGAGAGGGAGTCACAGACTGAAACAGGCTCCAGGCTCCGAGCTGGCAGTCAGCACAGAGCCCGACGCGGGGCCCGAACCCACGAACCGCGAGATCATGACCTAAGCGAAAGTCGGACGCTTAACCGACTAAGCCACCCAGGCGCCCCTCTAGACAAATTTAGAAAGACAAAACTGGGAATGTCCCATAGGCAGGGAGATAAAGAAACAGCCCTTTGTCTCCCCAACTTCATCCAGAACCCTCTCTTGTAAAGCTTTTCTAGGTCTGGCCCCCTCCTGGTCTCTCCCTTCACTGAACAGGTTAGAGGAAGTTTGGCTCGCTGCTCCTCCCACTTCCCAATGGTAGGTGCTAATGTTTTACTGAAAACCCAATACGGAAGCAAAGTCTGTAGGTTTTGGTGACTTAATTTCTTTCTTATTAAATTCTGTGCCTTAAAAGGGGTGGGGACAGGCCCTGCCAGAATATGCCACTTTGGCATGTGGATTATTTGGAGCTGAAGGCAATGAAGGCAATGAAGACCTTGTAGGCTCAAGAGGAACATTGGTCCCTCCTTTAACTACATAGAAGAATCTAAATTGGGGGCCCTTTCCATAATAAGAGTTATTACAGAGATAAAGTTTATCTGAGTATTCAACATATATGGCAGAGCAAACATCTAATTACCAATGTCAGGGAGCAAGAATTCATACTCTTTCAAGGGTCTTTCTAGCTGGAATAAGAATCAAACGGACAGAAGAGATTAATAGGAGAAAATCAAGTGTAATGGCACATGTACAAGGAATCCACAGAGATATGGAAATTTTAAAGAAAGGTAAATGAGGTATATATGTGATTCTGAACTAAGGCAAAGACAGTAGAGGTCCAGGATTTCAGAGTAAAGGATCATAATTCACAGGGGGATAGAAGAGCAGAAGTCAGGTAATTAGACATTTGCCATGCCACAGAGATGAGTCACTCAGAGAAAATATATTTAATAACCTTTATTCTGAAAAAGATTTTCAATTTAGATTCTTCTGTGTGGTTAAGAGAGGAACCAAAGTTTCCCCCTGAGACCAACAAAATGGCACATTCTGGCTGTCCTGAACCTCTTCATCAAACGCCTGCTCCTCCCTATTCACCCTGCCAATACTATTCCTTTATTTTAAAATCCCAGACTCCTACACCCTTCTCCTTGGTTCAGGATGACATATATACCTCATTTTGCCTGCCTAACTTTGGAATGTCTATGTGTCTATGGATTCCCCCTAGGTATGTAGTAGGATTCTTGCACAGAGTGACGTGACAAAGAGGCTTTTCTTTCAAGGAAGCCTTCCTTATTTGTGCTGACCCAGGCTCAGTTGGGTTCATACCTGAAAAACTGAGCCCTGAATGCTGCGTGGTATAGCCTTTTATGCATTTTCTTTTCTTTTCCTTTCTTTTTTTTTTTTTTAAATATTTTTATTTCTAGACGAGAGAGAGAGACAGCGTGAGCAGGGGAGGGTCAGAGAGAGAGGGAGTCACAGACTGAAACAGGCTCCAGGCTCTGAGCTGGCAGTCAGCACAGAGCCCGACGCGGGGCTCGAACCCACGAACCGCGAGATCATGACCTAAGCGAAAGTCGGACACTTAACCGACTACGCCACCCAGGCGCCCCCTTTTATGCATTTTCTACTTCTTCGTTTAGCATATATGGGCAACATATAGACATACAGTCCAACTGGGTGGTATTGTGTTACAAGGTCGTGAGGGAGGTGGTCACCTACACACATAGCCAGGTTGCTTTTCCTTATCCTGAGGTCTTTTCTCACCACATTCCTTAGGGAGGGGACTCTACCACATGACCCTCTTTGATCCTCAACCCACCTATTTGGGTCAAAGAGCATCATCTTGGTTTAGAGGTTTGTATTTCCAGGACATCGTCACAAGTGTGGCCATTTTTCTTTCAACCATTGCTTCAATGAGGCTGGAGACAGACTGTAAAACCAGAGGAGCTAGGCAAGGTAGGATTAAGAAAGCTCCCAAAATCAAGAGAATAATTCCCATGAGGGTTTTGAATCTCCTGAGAGTTGAAAACCATCCTCCGAATAACTCCCCGGAGTCCCACTCTTTCTAGCTCTGGACTGGGATGTGATTTTTCTCATTTTTTCTCATTCGATCTGTGATTTCTTATATGACTCTCCTTTCATCATCTATCTGCAGGAGGCAGTTACTCAGGTTAAACTTTCCATGAACTCCTCCCTCAGGAGCAAGCAAGTAATCTAAGGTGAAGCAATTTTGATAGCATTGCACATTTTGGTTTTCTGCTTGGCTACTAAGTTAAGAGCTCTGGCATTTCCATTGGTTATAATTTCTACTACAACTGCTTGCAGCCTGGTTATGTGGTTTACCATGTAAATAAGAGTGCGGTAGCCCCAGGACCCATCCTCTGCCTAGGTGGCAGGTCCATATTATTGGATTGTATGTTTGGGAGGGCAGTTATCATCATTTCAATTTCCAATTTTCTTTCTTTCTTTCTTTCTTTCTTTCCTTTCTTTTTCTTTCTTTCTCTTTCTTCATCATCATTTCAATTTCCAATTTCTCTTTCTTCCTTTCTTTCTTTCTTCATCATCATTTCAATTTCCAATTTCTTTCTTTCTTTCCTTCTTTCGTTCGTTCTTTGTTTCTTTCTTTCACAAGTAGTTTATTGTCAAGTTGGTTTCCATATAACACCCAGTGCTCATCCCAACAAGTGCACTCCTCCATGGCCATCTTACCCGCCCCATATCCATCAGTCCTCAGTTTGTTCTCAAATTCAAGAGTCTCTCATGGTTTGCCTCTCTCCCTTTTCCCGACCATTTCCCCCCTTCTTCTCCCCCACGGTCCACTGTTAAGTTCCTCCTAATCCTCCTATACATGCAAACATATATTTGTCCTTCTCTCCCTGACTTATTTCGCTCAGCATAACACCCTCAAGGTCCATCCATGTTGCTACACATGGCCAGATTTCATTCTTTCTCATTGCCATGTAGTATTTCATCGTATAGCTAAACCACATTTTCTTGATCCATTCGTCTGTTGATGGACACTTAGGCTCTTTCCATGGTTTGGCTATTTTTGAGAGTGCTGCTATGAATATTGGTGTACATATACTCCTATGCATCCGCATTTCTATATCCCTTGGGTAAATTCCTAGCACTGCTATTGCTGGGTCATAGGGGAGTTCTACTGTTCATTTCCTGAGGAAACTCCACACTGTTTTCCAGAGGGGCTGCACCAGTTTACAATCCCACCAACAGTGTAGGAGGGTGCCTGTTTCTCCATATCCTCGCCAGCATCTAGAATTCTCTGATTTGCTCATTTTAGCCACTCTGACTGGAGTGGGGTGGTATCTTAGTGTGATTTTGATTTGTATTTCTCTGATGAGGAGGGATACTGAGCATCGTTTCATGTGTCTGTTGGCCATCTGGATATCCTCTTTGGAGAAGTGTCTGTTCATATCTTCTGCCCATTTCTTCACTGGGTTGTTTGTTTTTCGGGTGTGGAGTTTGGGGAGTTCCTGATAGATTTTGGATATTAACCCTTTATCTGATATGTCATTTGCAACTATCTTTTCCCATTCTGTTGGTTGCCTATTCGTTTTGTGGATTGTTTTCTTTGCCGTGCAGAAGCTATTAATCTTGAAGAGGTCCCGATAATTTATTTTTGCTCTTGATTCCCTTGCTTTGGGGGATGTGTCAAGTAAGAAGTTGCTGCGGTGGAGGTCAAGGAGGTTGTTTCCTGCTTTCTCCTCTAGGGTTTTGATGGTTTCTTGTCTCACGTTCAGGTCCTTTATCTGTTTTGAGTTTATTTTTGTGTATGGTGTGAGAAAATGATCTAGTTTCATTCTTCTGCATGTTGCTGTCCAGTTCTCCCAACACCATCTGTTAAAAAGGCTTTTTTCCATTGGACATTCTTTCCTTATTGGCAAAGATTAGTTGGCTGTATACTTTTGGGTCCAGCTCTGAGTTCTCAATTCTATTCCATTGGTCTATGTGTCTGTTTTTGTGCCAATACCATACTGTCTTGATGATGACAGCTTTGTAGTAGAGGCTAAAGTCTGCGATGGTGATCCCTCCCGTTTTGGTTTTATTTTTCAGTATTACTTTGGCTATTTGGGGTCTTTTGTGGTTCCATACAAACTTTAGGATAGTTTGTTCTAGTTTTGAGAAGTATGCTGGCGCAATTTTGATTGGAATTACACTGAATGTGTAGATTGCTTTGGGTAGTAATGACATCTTAACTATACTTATTCTTCCTATCCATGAGCATGGGATGTTTTTCCGTTTCTTTGAGTCTTGTTCAATTTCCTTCATAAATTTTCTATAGTTTTCATCATACAGATCTCTTGTATCCTTGGTTAGGTTTATTCCTAGGTATTTTATGGTTTTTTGTGCCATTGTGAATGGGATCAGCTTCTTGATTTACCTTTCTGTTGCTTCATTATTGGTGTATAAAAATACAACCGATTTCTGCACATTGATTTTGTACCCTGCAACTTTGCTGATTCCTGCATCAGTTCTAGTAGGCTTCTGGTGGAGTCTGTCGGGTTTTCTATGTAGAATATCATGTCGCCTGCGAAGAGTGAAAGATTGACTTCCTCTTTGTCATTTCTGATGCCTTTTATTTCCTTTTGTTGTCTGATGGCTGATGCTAGGACTTCCGGCATTATGTTAAACAACAGTGGTGAGAGTGGACATCCCTGACGTGTTCTTGATCTCAGGGGGAAAGCTCTCAGTTTTTCCCCATTGAGGATGATGTTTGCTGAGGGCTTCTCACAGATGGCTTTTATGATGTTTAAGCTGGTTCCTTCTATCCCGACTATCTCTGGAGTCTTTATTATTTATTAAGAAGGGATGCTGTATTTTGTCAAATGCTTTTTCTGCATCTATTGACAGGATCATATGGTTTTTATCTTTTCTTTTGTTGATGTGATGTATCACATAGATTGATTTGCAAATGTTGAACCAGCCCTGTAACCCAGGAATGAATCCCATTTGATCTTGGTGGATGATTCTTTTTATGTGCTGTTGGATTCGATTTGCAAGTATCTTGTTGAGGATTTTTCATCCGTATTCATCAAGGATATCAGCCTGCAGTTCTCTTTTTTTGCTGGATCTCTGTTTGGCTTGGGAATCTGAGTGATGCTGGCTTCATAAAATGAGTCCGCGTGTTTTCCTTTGATTTCTATTTTTTTGGAATAGCTTGAGAAGAATTGGGATTAACTCTATTTTAAATGTCTGGTAGAATTCCCCAGAAGCCATCAGGTCCAGGGCTCTTATTTGTTGGGAGATTTTTGATAACTGATTCGATTTCTTCACTCGTTATGGGTCTTTTCAAATTTTCTATCTCTTCCCATGTGAATTTTTGTAGTGAGTGTGTGTTTAGGAATTTGTCCATTTCTTCTAAATTGTCCAATTTGTTGGCATATAATTTTTCATACTATTCCCTGATAATTGCTTGTATGTCTGAGGGGTTGGTTGTAATCAGTCCATTTTCATTCATGATTTTGTCTACTTGGGTGCTCTCTCTTTTCTTTTTGAGAAGCCTGGCTAGAGGTTTGTCAATTTTGTTTATTTTTTCAAAAAACCAACTCTTGGTTTCATTGATCTGTTCAATTGTTCCTTTGGTCTCTATGTTGTTTACTTCTGCTCTGGTTTTTACTATTTCTCTTCTTCTATTGGGTTTAGGGCGTTCTTGTTGCTCTGCCTCTAGTTCCTTCAAGTGAGCTGTTATATTCTGGACTTGCGCTTTTTCTAATTTCTTGACATAGGCCTGGAGTGCAATGTACTTTCTTCTTAGGACTGCCTTTGCCGCATCCCATAGATTTTGGATTGTTGTGTTTTCATTTTCATTTGTTTCCATATATTTTTAAATTTCCTCTCTAATTTCCTGATTGGCCCATTCGTTCTTTAGTAGGGTGTTCTTTAACCTCCATGTTTTTGGAGTTTTTCCAGATTTCTTTTGTGATTGATTTCAAGTTTCAAAGCATTATGATCTGAGAGTGTGCCTGGGAGGATCTCAATTCTTTTATATTTATTGAGGGCTGCTTTATGTCCCAGTATGTGATCTTGGAGAATGTGCCATGCGCACTTGAGAAGAAAGTAAATTCCCTAGCCTCAGGATGTAGAGTTCTAAATATATCTGTGAGATCCATCTGGTCCAATGTGTCTTTCAAGTCCATTCTTTCTTTAGTGATTTTCTGTCTGGTTGACCTATCCATTGCTGTAAGCGGAGTATTAAAGTCCCCTGCTATTAGCACATTCTTATCTATAAGCTCGTTTCTGTTTGTGATTGTTTTAAATATGTAGGTGCTCCCATATTCAGTGCATAGACCTTTATGACTGTTAGTTTTTCCTGATGGATAGACCCTGTAATTATTATGTAATGCCCTTCTTCATCTCTTGTTATTGTCTTTAATTTAAAGTCCACTTTGTCTGATATAAGTATAGCTACTCCGGCTTTCTTTTGACATCCAGTAGCATGATACATATTTCTCCATTCCCTTACTTTTAATCTGAAGGTGTCTTCCTGTCTAAGATGAGTTTCTTGGAGACAGCATATAGATGGATTTTGTTTTTTATTCATTCTGCTACCCTATGTCTTTTGATTGGAGCATTCAGTCCATTTACATTCAGTGCTATTATTGAAATTATGTGGGTTGAGGGTCTTTGTATCCTTTGTAGGGTTTGTGTTTGTGGTGGTGTCTCTGGTATCTTTGTTTCTTGCAACCTTTCCTTCAGACCCCCTCACGATTTCTTGTAGGGCTGGTTTAGTGGTGACAAATTCTTTCAATTTGTTTATTTGGAAAGATTTTTATCTGTCCTATTTTGAATGACAGGCTTGCTGGATAGAGGATTCTTGGCTGCAGATTTTCTGTTCATCACATTGAAGATCTTCTGCCATTCCTTTCTGGCCTGCCAAGTTTCAGTAGATAGGTCTGTCACCAGTCTGATAGGTTTCCCTTTGTATGTTAGGGCCCTTTTCTCCCTAGCTGCTTTCAGAATTCTCTCTTTGTCCTTGTATTTTGTCATTTTTACTATGATATGTCGTGCAGAAGATCGATTCAAGTTATGTCTGAGGGGAGTCCTCTGATCCTCTTGTATTTCAACGTTTACTTCCTTCCCCACGTTGGGGAAGTTCTCTGCTATAATTTATTCCAGGACTCCTTCAGCACCTTTCCCTCTCTCTTCCTCTTCTGGGATTCCTATGATACAGATATTGTTGCATTTGACCGTATCGCTGAGCTCTCGAAACTTTCATGTTCCTGGGTCAGTCTGTCTCTTTTTGTGTCAGCCTCTTGTTTTTCTATAATGGTGTCATCTAAATCACTTATTCTCCTTTCTCCCTCTTCAATCCGTGCATTGGAGGCCTCTTATTACGTATCTCATTTATCGCATTCTTTAATTCTTCATGCCTATTTTATTCTCTATTTTGTCGGTAGCCATAGTTTCTTTGATGTCCCCTATGCTTTTTTCAAGCCCAGCTATTAATTTTATGATTTTTATTCTAAAATCTTGTTCAGTTATGCTGCTTATATCTGTTTTGAGCAGTTCATTAGCTGTCAATTCTTAGAATTTCTTTGGAGGAGAGCTCTTTCGTTTCGTCATTTTAGTTAGCTTTCATTCTCTTGTTAGTTTTAAAGACTTGTTATGCTCTCTGCACCTGTGAGCGCTGCTGTATCCAAGAAGACTCTTTGGCTGTCCATGGCCTATCCTTTCTGAGAGTGTTTTTTGAATGGTATCTCTTGGTCTCTCTTGTTGGGACCTCGGTTATTTTATTTTCCTATTCATAGTGATATTTGGGACTCTCCACCTTGTGTACTTTGGTTGTTTCTTGAGGTAGCCATTAGAAGGCTTTTTCAGTGGATTCTGCGTCCTTTCTCTCCCAATCTCTTGGGTTCTGTAAGGTTTCCTATGGCTTCAGATCTTTTCCGTGTGAGAGATGGGGGCGAGTGCAATGCACGGAGCTCCCTACTTCTCCAACATCTTGGCCCCTCCCCACAATTTCCAATTTCTAGGGCATGTCATTTCCCTTGAGTCTTCCTGTCCCCATAGTCTTGGGACTCCCAAATGTTCCCCTCTAGCAAGTGCGAGCGTGAAGAAGGGTGGACAAATAGTTCCCAGCACACATGACCCTGACCGGCCCAAGGGAAGTACTGGATAGGCTGTCCTTCCACATATCCAGTATAGTCCACCTGGGGCCCGCCATGTGATGACGGTGTCAACACTGTCCCAGGCCTCTCGGAGATGAGAGAAGTTACACAAAGGGTGGGGAGGTGCCTCTGGGACCCCCACCATTGGGTTTCCTGGGCAGTTAAGTTATAAAATCTTTAGCCTAGGCATGTTAAGTTTCCAACAGAGATGGTGGGCTTTCTCCCCCACTTGCCAAGACAGTTTTTCCCATAATTGAGCTTTTGTGGAGCCAAACACCAGTAATAGGACTGGGGTATTCTGTTCCACTATAAAGTTTGTGGGGAATTAATTCTCTAGCCTCCTATCGCCATTGATTCTTCATGTTGGTACCAACTAAGCATCCTATCCACAAAGGGAAGGTGAGTGCTAACAAAAACCTCTCACCACATTCCCAGCTGGCCAGGGTGGCCTCTGCCAATCCTATGGTGAAAAGTAGAGCAAGAATCACAATAACAGTGAGAGACAAAGGGTGACAGTGCATCACAGTAAGGAAACACCTATAGAAAATAAGAATAGTCTAATTGTTCCACCCGACTGTCGATTCCTCAACTTCTGCCTTGTGTAGATTAGTCAGCTTCTGGAGTGACTAAAGCAGGGATGTAGTCTCCCAGAGCCTCTGGAGTTAGATTGCTTCTTCTGTATGGTCAGCTTGCACACCCTTGGTGGATCAGGAATGCACTCCCAGTTTTGAGATGCTGGTTTCACTCAGCGGTGGTGAATCCAGGGACCCAACTCGGCCACCTTTTCTACAGTAGGGGTGGACAAAATGACAGTGAACAGGCTCCTCCAGAGGGGTTTTAGGGTTTGGACATTCCACTCCTTCACCCATAAAGCATTTCCTGGTTTAAATGGATGAGTGTCTGTGGTCAGACTCACAGGTAATCACTCGCTAACCCAGTGGTGTAAGGTGGTTAGGGTAGAGCCAAAGGCCCACATCTGTTGCTTTCCGGTTAGACTGCCTCTCTCATTTAGATCCCCACTTATGCCCTTGACAATGGAGGCAAGGGTGCCTGCAAAGGATTTCAGAAGGGGAGAAATCTGTCTGTTTCTTCAGCCTCCCACTTGCAGCTGCAGTCTGGCTTTCTGAAGGTCCCTTATCTCTCCCTGCCTACCATTAGTTAACCTTTCCCCTATGTATTGTTCCTCCTGAAAAGGGCCCCTAACTGCTGTTAGGGAAGAGGGACAAAGACCTTACTGGCTTCTTTTTTTTTTTTTTTTTTAATTTTTTTTTAATGTTTTATTTATTTCTAGGAGAGAGAGAGAGACAGCGTGAGCAGGGGAGGGTCAGAGAGAGAGGGAGTCACAGACTCTGAAACAGGCTCAGGCTCTGAGCTGGCAGTCAGCACAGAGCCCGACGCGGGGCTCGAACCCACGAACCGCGAGATCATGACCTAAGCGAAAGTCGGACGCTTAACTGACTAAGCCACCCAGGCGCCCCCTTACTGGCTTCTTCAAGCTGATAAGGGTTTGTGTGGGAGTACAGCAGTTAGAGTCTACCCAAGGGTCAGCTGAGTAGCCCACGGTATGGTTCTACAGGAAGGCCAGCAGGCATAAAGTGACATAAACACTGGCAGACACAAAGAGAAAAACACAAACTAAAGATTATACTGACTAATAAGATGGGATCTTAAGATAATGTCCCCAGTTCCCAAACTAATCAAACAATCCAGGAGAGACTCTAACTTTCTTCAATTATACCCGAATGCCATCTATCAGTTCTAAGACTGAGAATTATTGGTCATGTTAAAGCAACATGTCAGGGAATCTCTCATAACCCAAGTGATGGAGGAGTAGTAAGTAATCAATGATGACTTTATTTTCCAAGAGTCTGGCCTAACGTTATTTATTTATTTTTTATTTAAAGCATCTAATGGTTATGAGGTATTATTTAGAATTTTGCTGAGTATAAGCAGATAGTTTGCTTTATTTCAAGGTGCCAAACTTTTTTCAAGAGCTGGGGGTCCTAGCAGAGAAAGAGTCAAGAAAGCTGTTTCCCATTATTAATTTGCAAATTTTTAGGTAAGGTGAAACTGGGTATTATTTTATAAAGTGGAACTTTTATTACTTCTTGTACCTTTTTAATTTTTTTGAGGTGGGGGGAGACCTCTACCCAATTAGTAAAAGTCAAATCATACCAACAGATGTTGGAATTTCTTTGACCTTGACATATGAGTGAATCCTAATTGTCAGTCTTCCCTGGATAGCCTCCAGTTCTTTGATTGTCTGGGAGAGCAAGTCTGTGGTTGAGATGATTGTTTCTAAGACATACTTTATGCTGATACTACTTGTTGAACTGTCCTTGCCAAATCTTCCCCATCATTTTGGGCATTTGATAAATTTTATCCCTCCCTAAATGAAAGGCCTGATGCAGTGTGTTAATGATCTTTTAGTTCTGTGAGCTTGGTAATAGTAATTGCCCTGGAGACCATGTCCATGAGTCAGACCTCAGTTTATTTCCTTGGCACAGTAGGTGGGATTGAGTCCCCTTTAATACTTGATACAGTAGGGGCGCCTGGGTGGCTTAGTCGGTTAAGCATCTGACTTTCGCTTAGGTCATGATCTTGCGGTTCATGGGTTCGAGCCCCGCGTCGGGCTCTGGGCTGACTGTCAGCTCAGAGCCTGGAGCCTGTTTCAGTCTGTGACTCCCTCTTTCTCTGACCCTCCCCTGCTCACGCTGTCTCTATCTCTCTCCTAGAAATAAATAAAAACATAAAAAAAAAATACTTGATACAGTAGGCAAACTATTTTCCTGAACCCCGGTATCTACAGCCCACAATATCCAGTAATTCCCAAATACTCACACAATTGTTTATCTGTTCTGGAGTTTATCTGTTCTGGAGCGCTACAGTCTCTAATTTAGTTGTAATGTCCCTTTCTAACAAGGGAGTAAGGCTCTTTGGTATTATCAAGAAAAAAATGTGTTTTCCCCATATGCATCCCAATGGAGGAAAGAAAAATTTAGTTAGAAGTTTTCCAGAGATGCCTCTAATCTTCATGCTAGAATTTGGATAGTTGACCTGTAGGGAAAAGGAGGACAAAAAAGGTGGCTCTGGTATCAATGAACCGACTTTTTAGTTACCTGAATTTTTTCAGAGTTACCTGAGGGTCTGGGGTTGCAATAGACAGTTGGTTTCAGTAGCTACCTCAAAGAGCCCCAGCCCCATCAGTCCCTTTCATGGACACTGGCTATCTGAGCCCTCACAGATAGAGGTCCCAGAGAGCATTCAGACATCCAGTGATTGTCTCCACATAAGGGGCATGGCTTGGGGGACTTTGACTTCTGTTGTCCCTTCTGAGGGCAATCTCATTTCCAGTGCTCTGACTGGCCACATAAGTGGCATTTGGTGCTAGGACCTTGGGAAGTCTGGTCTGACATAATGCAGAAAGTCACGACTAAGGCCTCAGATTTTTCTTAAGCCCTCTTCCTGTGGTTTTGCTGTTGATGTTTTTATCTAGGTTGTAATACACCTGATTGACAGCTAGTAAGAGCCCCTCCATGGTCCCTTCTGGGCCAACAGATTTTTGTATTTCCTCTAAAAATCTAGAGCTCATAGAGTGAAAATTTGTCCTTTAAAATAATCTCAGCCTTAGGGTGTCAGAGGAAGATAGCCATATACTTAATGAAAGCCTTCCTCAACCTCTCCAGGAAGGCCATCGGGCTCTCATTTTGTGTTTGTAAAATACAGTGGCTAGTTCAGCATAATTTAAGAGTTAATTTTGGATTTCCTTAATTTCTCTAAAGCACCAGCTTGGGAGTGGTGGCAATATCATTTCCCAGTGGTATGGTCATGGTCCCAGTTAGGATATTGGGATGAAAATGCCTGGGCCCCAGTAGGAAACTGGAGTTCCCTATAGGACCTCCAGCCCCAAGATAATTAATGAGTTGCTGTTTCTTCAGAGTTTATAGATCAAAATCATCCAAATTTTTCAGAATGCATCTCAAGGGAGCATTGGCCTTGGTTGGGGAATTGCCCATACATAGGAAAACGTCCCTTATCTCTATTTTCTATAGCTTGCCAGGAGAAGCCTCATCTCCTAGCCCTACATTTTGGCTGGCTATTCAATTGGCAGACAAAGGCTTTGTCAGTCTCTTGAGGTACTGGGACCAGTCGCTCTTACCAAGGCTCAACTCTGCCTCTGAAAGCTGACCTGGTCTTCCCTGATTTCTCCTATCCCTGTTTTCCACCTGCACGACTTTGGAGGTATTGTGACCAAGCAGGACTTCCCTGGTTGTAGAAGGGTGCATTAGTTTTATTTTGACCAAACAGTACTCCTCTTTACACATATATTTGAAAAGGCTGGCAAAAAACATTTTTTGTAAGGATAAAATTGGCCATCAAGGGGGCTAACAGGGCCAAGGTTGAGGTCTATTCCCTTGCCTTTTCAGCAACGCCCACAGAAATATGTTCCAGCCATGTGGACATCCATTTTTGCATAGAGTGACTAAGTTTATCAAAATGGCTCCCACGTATCCTCGTAAAAGCCCTTCATATATCATCTATCCCTAATATGGCACAGGGGGCATCTATTCCTCTGCTAAACAGGAGTAAACAAATATGGAGGATTTGGAGGCCAGCACTAACAGTATCACCACCATTTTCCCAGCCTTTGGATCAAAGGAGGAAAGATTTTAATCTTAAACCAGTGTACTTTTAAATCCACGCATTTTAACCTTAGTCAGTCCTGACCACACATAAAATTCCCTTCCAAAGATTTCCCTTCACAAACCTTCTACAACTTTCCTTTACATTCAGATTTTGTCCCAAGCCATCTATCTCCAAATAACCAGTCTCATTTACAACAAAATTACTTTATTTTACCTTCAACAAAAATGTATTTCCATTCCTTTTATCTTCCTTAAATAGCTCCTACTTTTTTACATAGTCACTTTCCTTATTTTTGTTAGTCTTAATTATATTTAGCAGAATTTTAACTCTTAGAAACTTTAGTCTCCAGTGAAAATTGAGTAGTAACCAACTGTGAACTATTCTCTTACATCAGAATTTTTTTAGATAAATTTATCAATTAAGCACAAAGCAGGTTTTCCATAGTAAAATCTCAATAAAGCACAAAGCATGTTTGTATGACTCAAATAGTTCTTTTTTTGTAATAAAAATCTACACCTAGTAATTAGTGCCTTAGCCTTTTATCTCATTAGAAATCCAATGAATTCAATTCCAATTTACCATGGAAGCAAAACTTTAACATTTTAGGCTATCAAAGACTTTGAAAGCTACCTTACCAGTTACCCATGAAAGCTGTAAGACAAAGTTAACCATTACTTTAAGTCATCCTTTTGCTAACAAATTGGAACAGAGATAACACGAACTTATTTGACCTTCAGCAAACCTAGGTAGAATAAAAGATTTTTTAAAAATTTACTGTTGATAAACAGGTCTATCTCAAACCAATAAACTTAAATTAGCTTAACACTGAATATGTTTCCTTGGGTCCACTTGAGACAATTTGTTCCCCATGGTTAATTTTTACCTGGAACATTAGTGGGGAAATCTGAAGTGGGTGGTCTTTGCTCCTCCACATCTAGGGTGGGAGGAGGAGCTAATGGTACTTGAGGCACTGAGGAGTCAGTTGTGCAGATTGTACCCCAGGTGGTGCAGAAACATGAGGAGGGAGAAGGGAAAGCAGAAGAGGCGAGGTGCTAGCAGAAGGCAGAGAAAAAGAATTCCCAGTTTTAAATCTTGTCAGCTCAGACAGAGGAGCAGACTCCAGGTTTTTGTTTTGTTTTGTATTCATTTTCCACTAGTGGAATCAGGTAGTCCATGTCAGTGGGGAGAAGACATGAGAATTTCCACAAAACAAGGGAGTTTTGGCAGCTGCTTGGGAATAATCCTTAACGTCCCCATTCTGAGGTAGACTGACCAGAGATAGTTGGCTCTAATTATCATAGTCATTGACCCAGGAAATGAATGAGAGAGAAGCCCCACACACTGTCACACAGCGTCTCCAACCCAACACCCAGTGCCTTAGATTGCGGCTTCACTCTTTATTCCTTATGGAACTACTAGAGCAACTCTGAGAGGTGATCAGGCTCCCCTTCTGCCTATTAGGGTCAGGTCTACCAGAATAAATCCAGCTCCTTACCAGTCTTGGGCGATGCTCCTTGAGTTGGTTCCTGGGCCTCACAGATTCCATTGGTCCACACTGGGTGCTCACTCTGATGCACCAGGAGGGGCTAGTCTGCAGATCCACTGGTACCAGGCTAAGTCTCTTCTCTCAGCGCTCTGAAGTTCAGACCCTGGTGGCAAAGGGGGTGGAAACATTCCATCTCTGGATCCTGATGTGAGCCCCTAAGAAAAGTAGTGGGATTCTTACCCAGAAAGTAGTGACACCAAGGCTTTTCTTTCCAGGAAGCAAGCTTATTCATGCCGACACACTCAGCTGGGTTCGTACCAGAAAAACAGCCCCAAACGCCACGTGGGGCAGCCTTTTATGCATTTTCTACCTCTTTGTCTCCCATATATGGGTGGCATATAAGCATACCATCTGATTGGGTGTCTCATGTTAACAGGGTCTTGAGGGATGCCACCTATGCACATACCCAGGCTGTCTTCCTTTTTCTTGAGGTCTTTTCTGACCACATTCCTTACGGAGGGGACTCTACCATGGTTATGCTATTAAATTTGATTCTCTCCTGTTCATCTGTCTCATGTCAATTTGATATTTAGCTCAGCCAGAACAACCTTGAAAGGGACAGGGATTCTTACTCCCCCCAAAAGGGGACAGGACATTCTTGTTTCAGGGCAGCTTCAAGAGCCAACCCATTGAGCACCCTGTTTTCCATTTCTGAAAATCTAGTGGTCACTCAAGTTTTAAAAGGTAATTAAACATATACATTGTGAGATGGAAAGAGGACCCAGGAATGCCTTCATCTGTACTTTTTAATTCAGTTCTTTCCAGCTCATCTTTTAGCTCAAGTAGAAGCCCCAGCAGGCAAAGCATCCCAGGATGGAAAAGGGAACTACCCCCTTTAGCAATAGGGACTGGCCCTGAGCCAGCAAGACTCCACATGCCTGATAGCAATGCAGTGGTTGGCCTGAACTTTATCACCACCTGAATGTAGTACTACCCTGGTCCTACATTTTCCTTAAATTCCACATGTATATGCTTTCATACAGTTTATATTTTTCTGTGTGAAGCTTATTTAACTTAGCAAAAGGTGCTAAGGTTTATTCTCTTGTTGCAAATGGAAGATTTCCTTCTTTTTTGAGGCCAATATACATTTCTAGAAAAAAATTAGATGAGGGACTACTACCAGGAAAAGAGCTAATACCAGAGTTTAACTTGTTGTATCACAAAGAGCTGTGTGCCTGGCAAGGCAAATGTTTAATAACACTTGCTCTTTCCTTTTCCTGTGAATGTATTTTCCCCTTTTTGAAATTCTAAATCTCTATCCATCTTTCCTTCAGTAACAATAGCATATAAGCATCAAGTACCTCTCTTTGAGCCTCGTATCTTTGAGGTTCCATAATTAAGAAATTATGTCAGTTTAATTACTAGGCCAGCCAAATATTTGAGAACAGATGAAGAAAAATGTTTTCCTCTTCAACACATTCATTCTCTGGTTGAAAACTGACCTTCATGCTCCAGAGCCAAAATGAAATGCAAAGACGGACTTTGGGATAAAGAGGAACGGTAGCTTTATTGCTTTGCTAGGCAAAGGAGGCTGCAGCAGGGAGGGAAATAGAGAAACTAGCCCCTTCTGACAGGAAATGTGTTTGTGCTGCCAATGTTGTTCATAATGTTTTCAGTGTGGTACCAGTTTCCTCAACAAACATAAATAAAATAAAATAAAATAAAGCAAATAGCAACAACAGAAACAAAAACACACCAAAAAAGGCTAATAAGGTAGGAGAGGAAGTTTTTCCAAAGAGAAAAAAAGTTAGTTTATTTATTTTTAAAAAATTTTAAATGTTTTATTTATTTTTTTTTTTGAGAGAGATAGAGACGGCATGAGCAGGGGAGGGTCAGAGAGAGAGGGAGTTACAGAATCCGAAGACAGCCTCCAGGCTCTGAGCTAGCTGTCAGCACAGAGCCCAATGCGGGGCTCAAACCCACAAACTGTGAGATCATGACCCGAGCTTCGGCTGGACGCTTAACCGACTGAGCCACCCAGGCGTCCCCGAAAGTTACTTAGTTTAATAGCAAGTCTCACTAATGGTTTAATGCTGCCATTTTGATTTTGTTCAGCTTTATGCTTTTAAGTGATTTCGATTTCAGTCACCAGGATAACTGTAGTAAAACTGATGAGGTTTTTGGGGGTAATAGTGGGGTTCATGGAGTCCAGAGCTGATGGCCAAGAAAGAATTCTTAAAGACATCTTTGGGGCAGAAAGGTGATTTTACTGAAGCACGAGGACAGGACCTGTGGGCAGGAGTAGCTGCCCTGGGACCATGAGGAGAGACTGGTTTTATACTATGGAGTTGGGGGGAGGTAAAGTCCGGGGGAAGTTTCCAGTTAGATTTTCAAATGCTAAAAACTCACAAGATACTGGAGGCCTTAGCTATTATCAAGGTAAGGTTGTTTTTCCCTGTAGCAAAGCATTAGCTTTAAGACAGGAAGGAGTTCCCGGAGAAATGTTTTACTCTGCCAGCCTCAAGTATTATATGTCGATGGACTGCAGGTTATAAGGCAGTTTAGTTCTATCTGCCATTTCCTTCTGCCTTTGTTTTCCACATCACACTATGAAGGGATGATGGAAACTATGATCTCTATCAGTTAAACATTTGTTTTTCCCATTTTCTTTGTTCTTGGGCAGCCAAGAGTGCCCGAGGAATATCACACATATCCCACCTGGGGGTGTGGGGTGTGGGGGAGAGTTGAGGCCTGTCAGCTTGTCTTATGCTCCCTCATCAAAACCACTTCATATTTTCCCATGAGAAACCACTCAATATTTCCTAGAATGGCTAAAATACAAAAGAGAGGACAACACAAAATTTCAGTGAAAATACTGACCAATTAGAATTCTCATACATTGTCAATGAGAGTTTAAAAAGTACATTCTATTTGGAAAACTATTTGGCAGTGACTTGTGAAAATAAACCTTCCTACTGAAGGGGAGTATTTTGCCATCTCTAAATATGTCTATTTAGCCTAAGAATTATTTTGAAGGAAAAGCTCTAAAGCCAGTATAAGTTTCCTTTGTAAAAGATATTTACATGTATCAGGGAAAGTTCCATTTGGAAGGGTGTCTCCCTCTGTGTAGAAGAAAGAGAGGGAATGTGTAAATCTCCAGAAACTTTGATCAGTGGAAATGGCATGGATTTAAATCTGGACAACAACCACAGCCACTGTTACTGTTTTATGTCTGGTCACCTCCCCAAATGCTTCCCAACTGGAACCCGTGTGGAGTTTCAAAAACTCATTGCTGCCGCCTTTGCTCTCAGATTGGCGTGGGTGGAAGCAACAGCACTGTTTTAATTAAGTGCTCCAGTTGATTCTAAGTGAGGCCAGGGTTACCCATCAAGGATTCCCATTAATTTAAGAGTTGATTGCATGCTTTGGCTCGAGGAGAGGTAACAGGTCTCCTCTACAGGAGTCTGCATGGGTCAGGCCCGTGCAGCACACTTTCTATGCTGTAGCAGAATTTGTGGGTGTGTGAATGAAGTTTGTATAAATCCACTGTATTCTTAAATTTTGATTTATATTCTGATTTACTGTTTGGGGATCACAGGAACACACAAGTGGTAACAGGTCCGTTGGGAAAGATTGGGCAAGATGGCGGAGAAATAGGGAGTTTGCTATCTCCTGCCTGCATCTTTCAAAGAAGGGCTGAAGCCAAAAACTCTTGAGCTGCAAGAGGCTGGGAGGAAAAGAGACAGAGTCCACTAAAAAGACAGCCTCATAGCCGCAGGGCTTTTGGAGAAGAAAATACCACCTCTAGCTGCAGAGATTTCTTCAGGCCAGGTGCTGGGGGATCACAGTCACAGTCGGATTCAAGAGGAGCCAGCCCCCTACTCGATCACCCCATCCCCCAGTAGGAAGTGCCTGGATTTGCGGGATTACATTCTGGGTAGTGTTATTAACGCAAATAGAATAAGATCTGGAAACAAGGCCAGGTGTGGGATATAAAACATGGCTCACCTTGGCTGCATCCATGGCACAGTGAGATCTGACCCAAATAAGGGCTTTGCAATACCTGGTTCGAAAGGGGACAGGGTCGCCATCTTTCTCCCCACAACCACTGAGCTGGGGAGGAGGGACACATAGTGGAGGCTAGACCCACCTACACCAAACTACGCCCATCTGCCTTCCTTGGTTGGCTTGATTACCAGAGGCTGCATATGGAATATGGAAGCAGACCCTCTCCCAAGATCAACACTGATGCATTGCTGTGACTGACTCTAGATCAATTCTGGCTATTCAGACAGACATTCACCCTTATCACGTCCTTATCTCTCCCTTCCTCTAGACCCGGTTTTCTGGTTACAGGTTCACTTAAACAGGCATATATAATCCGTTAGCTTGATGCATGTTCTATCTCCATTGTTACCTTCCTTTGTCTCTATCTGAAATAATCAGACTATACTGTTTCTCGGGGTAACATTATCTTCGGGGGTTTTTTCTTCTTCTTTTCTTTCTTTTCTATTCTCCTTACCTCCTGCCATATTCACTTTTCTCTTTATCTTTAAGATAAAATTAAGCCTTTTAGTCTCTCTGCCTGGTCAATGCTCAACTTCTTTTTTTCCCCATCCCTGTTGTTTCTCTCTTTGTACATGCCCTTCCATCAGCACACTACTCTTTATTTGTAATGGGATTTATGGTTTTATGCTTTTAGACTGTCCTTTGTCTTTTGCTGGGTTTTTGCTGTTGTTGTTATTTTTTTCTTTTTTCCTTTTGATTTGCTGGTTTGATTTGTTTGTACATGTGTGTGCTTTTGTTCCCTGTTTGTCTCTGTTTTCCTTTCCAGGGCTACCTCAAGAAACAAGCCAAAGTACACATGGTGGAGAGTCCCAAATATCACTAGGAGTAGGAAATAAAATAACCAAAGTCTCAACAAAAGAGACCAAGAGACAGCATTAAAAGAACATTACCTGAACGGACAGACCCTGGACAGTCAATAAGCGTCCTTTAAGATAACAGTACTCACAAGTACAGAGCGCATAACAAGCTTTTAAAACTGACAAGAGATAGAAAGTTAGCCAAAATGATGAAATGGAAGAACTCTCTTTTAAAGAAATTCCAGGAAGAAGTGACAGCTAAAGAATTGTTCAAAACAGATATAAGCAACATAACTGAACAAGAATTTAGAATAATAGTCATAAAATTAATCATTGGGCTTGAAAAAGGCATAGAAGACATCAAAGAAGCTATTGCTACAAAGACTATGGAGCTTAAGAACAGTTGTGATGAATTGAAAAATGCTATAAATGAGGTGTATAACAAAATGGAGACAGCCAATGCACAGATTGGAGAGGCAGAGGGGAGAATAGGTGAATTAGAAGACACAATTATAGAAAAAGAGGAAGCTGAGGAAAAGAGACATAAACTGATCTAGGAGCATGAAAGGAGAGTTTGAGAACTGAGTGACACAATCAAATGGAATAATATCCATATCATAGAAATTCTAGAAGAAGAATAGAGAGGGAAAGGCACTGAAGGGGTATTTGAAAAATTATAGCAGAGAACTTCCCCAATCTGGGGAAGGAAATAGACATTGAAATCCAAGAAGCACAGAGAACTCCCCTCAGAGGGAACTTGAATCGATCTTCTGCACGATGTATCATAGTAAAACTGGATAAATATAAGGACAAAGAGAGAATTTTGAAAGCAGCTAGGGATAAAAGGGCCCTAACATTACAAAGGGAAACCTATCAGAGTAGTGGTAGACCTACCTACTGAAACTTGGCAGGCCAGAAAGGAATGGCAGGAAATCTTCAATGTGATGAACAGAAAAAATCTGCAGCCAAGAATACTCTAACCAGCAAGCTTGTAATTCAGAATAGAAGGAGAGATAAAGGTCTTCCCAAATAAACGAAAATTGAAAGAATTCATCACCACTAAACAAGCCCTACAAGAAATCCTAAGGGGGACTCGATGAGAGAAATGTTGCAAGGAACAAAAGGTACCACAAAACACCACCACAAGCATGAATCCTACAAAGGACACAATGACTCTAAACCCATATTTTTCAGTAACACTGAATGGAAATGGACTAAATGCTCCAATCAAAAGATATAGGGTAGAAGAATGGATTTTTTAAAAAACCCAAAATCCATCTATTTACTGTCTACAAGAGACATTGTAGACATGAGGACACCTTCAGATTGAAAGTAAGGGGATGGAGAAATATCTATCATATTATTGGAAGTCAAAAGAAAGCCAGAGTAACCATACTTATATCAGGCAAACTGGACTTTAAAGTAAAGGCAGTAATAAGGGATGAAGAAGGGTTTCTATAATAATTACAGGGTCTATCTATCAGGAAGAGCTAACAATTATAAATGTCTACACACCAAATTCAGAAGCACCCAAATCCATAAAACAATCACAAACAGAAACACTCTTATGGATAAGAATGTGTTAATAGCAGGGGACTTTAATACTCTACTTACAGCAATGGACAAATCAACTAGACGGAAAATCAATAAAGAAAACAATGGGCTTAAATGACAAATTGGACCAGATGGATTTGACAGATATATTTAGAACTCTACATCCTGAGGCCAGGGAATTCACTTTCTTCTCAAGTGCGCATGGCACATTCTCCAAGATAGATCACATACTGGGACATAAAGCAGCCCTCAAGAAATATGAAAGAATTGAGATCATACCATGTACACTTTCAGATCACATTGCTATGAAACTTGAAATCAATCACAGGAAGAAGTCTGGAAAACCTCCAAAAACATGGAGGTTAAAGAACACCCTACTAAAGAACGAATGGGCCAATCAGGAAATTAGAGAAGAAATTAAAATATATATTAAAACAAATGAAAATGAAAACACAACAATCCAAACTAGGATGCAGCAAAGGCAGTCCTAAGAGGAAAGTACATTGCTCTCCAGGTCTATTTCAAGAAACTAGAAAAAGTGCAACTACAAAATCTAATGGCACACCTAAAGTAACTACAAGCAGAGCAGCAAGAGCACCCCAAACCCAACAGAAGAAGAGAAATAATAAAGATCAGGGCAGAAATAAACAACATAGAGACCAAAGAAACAATTGAACAGATCAATGAAACCAAGAGTTGGTTTTTTGAAAAAATAAACAAAATTGACAAATCTCTAGCCAAGCTTCTCAAAAAGAAAAGAGAGAGCACCCAAATAGACAAAATCATGAATGAAAATGGACTGATTACAACCAACCCCTCAGAAATACAAGCAATTGTCAGGGAATACTATGAAAAATTATATGCCAGCAAACTGGACAACCTAGAAAAAATGGACAAATTCTGAAACACACACGCACTACCAAAATTCACACAGAAAGAGATAGAAAATCTGAACAGACCCATAGCTAGTGAAGAAATCAAATCAGTTATCAAAAATCTCCCAACAAATAAGAGCCCTGGACCAGATGGCTTCCCTCGGGAATTTTACCAGAGTCTTTCCTCTTTTTAACTTCTGAGGACTATCCTTGGCTTGGCCTGACTTGTGGATCCATAACTCAGTCTCTGCCTTCATCATCACACACGGTTCTGTGTGTGCCTAAATTTTCCTCTTATAAGGTTATCGGTCATTGAGTTAAAGTTGACCCAAATCCAGTATGACCTTATTTTAACTTGATTACATCTGCAAAGTACTTCCTGCACAATATGGTTACAATTGCAGGTACCGAGGGTTAGGACTTAAGCATATTTATTTGAGGCACACTATGTAATCCACAAAAGGCACTAGGTAGTTAAATGTCACTGAGGGGTTCAAGTGCACTAAAGGTTTTGAGGTTGGGGGTGGAGCATATGCAGGGACATTAAAGAAATGAGGGACATATGTATTGAGAGAATAAGAGGGTGAAGGAAATCATGGGAAGGAAGGGGATAATGGGCAAGGAAATGATTGGCAAAAGGGAGTCAGGAGACAAAGTTGGGTAAAAGGTACACAAACTTTACTGCTTATGAAGGGCAACAGAACATAGGGATAGAAGGGAGATAGTTGCTGGTGAATGGAGGCCTTTGAGAGTATTCAGTGCTCCAAAGAAATAAAGGGTAGGAAGAAAAGATGATGCCTGAGGAACATTAACAGTGAGTTAATGTGGGTGGAGGCAGATCATAAGAGCTGGGAGAAGAGTAGGTAACAGAAGGCAAAAGACCCAAGAGAAAAAATCAGGGAGTAGTTAGGGGTCATGGGTGCAAGGTCATGAGGAAACTAAGGACTCATGATAAATGACGGCTGGGACACTGAGGGCGGTAGACATAAAAGAGGCCATAAATGGGCTAAAGTCATTGAAATGGGGGCTGGAGAGGTGATATAAATGGCAATGGAGCAGAAGTAAAAAATGGAGGATGGAGGAGCTGGGGGCCATGGAAGAGGAAGAGGTTTGGGCTGAGGGTTCTGGGATCAGGTAAAACAGGGTTATTGGTATAGAGGTCTAAAATGCACCTAATGGACTTAGGTAAGCAATGAAGAGAATTAGGAGGGTCATTTTCAGGGAAAGAGCCAGGTTTCATGGAAATCTAAAGACCCCAGGGTTGCAGAGGTGACAATGGGGACAGTGAGGGGGAGGAGGAAAATGGAGGTTGGGGTAATGAAAACTTCATGGGTACATTTGGATGTCCCTAATTCCTTCTCCTACTTATTAATATTCTCATTTGCAACAGATGTTAATATTCTCATTTGCCAATTCACAATTGGCAACAGATTTGAATTTCAGTCCACGAGGTGATAAAATACCCAGTAATCCTTTCAATTATATAGACAGTAAAGGAACACAAGTGAAATTTTGAGTTATCAGTGAGACTCAATATTTTCTGTCTACTGTGGGAATACCATGCACAAAGTGTGACCTTGGAGGAGACCATATGGAAACCACCACAGGAAATGGATTCTGCCCATAAGTTGTATGGTCAAGGAAGTGACCTGATCTAGATGTTCCAAAGAAGATTCTTTGCCTCATAAAACCTTGATTTTAGGGGCACCTGGGTGGCTTAGTCGGTTAAGCGTCCGACTTTCGCTTGGGTCATGATCTCACGGTTCGTGGGTTTGAGCCCCACGTCGGGCTCTGCGCTGGCTGCCAGCTCAGAGCCTGGAGCCTCTTTCAGTCTGTGATTCCCTCTCTCTCTGACCCTCCCCTGTTCACACTGTCTCTCTCTATCCTAGAAATAAATAAAAATATTAAAAAAAAAAAACACCTTGATTTTAACAACTAAACATAAGCATATCATCAATTGTAAAATGAAAATTATACACTATAAACTTATAAAATACTTAAAGTAAAAAGAAAAAAAATTACCACCAATCGATAATACTTTGATCCTCAGACATAACAGTGTGTCAAGTTGAGGTGGAGCCTCCCTCTTATGCAAATTCAGAGTGCACGTGCAATTGCATTTGAAATTGTATAACATATACCGGCAGTAAAATATTTTCTCCTTGGTTCAATGTTTACATAAATATTATCATATCAAACTTACTACCAGTCAAATTGCTTTCTTTAACCAATAATACATGAAGGTGATATTTTCACACCAGTAGAAATGGATCTGCTTCATACCCCAGGTAATTATAAATTGAACCTCCTCCTTGAACCATTCTTATTTATAGACTTACATCATTGAAGATATCTGTCTCGTGCTATCACACACATCATGAAATGTGCATCTTTGATTTGTACACATGTGACTTAGCTGGGTGGTTCTGGGACAAGGGATTGTTGCGCCATCATGACTGCATTCTTACAATGAGTCAGCAATTTCTAAATTAGCGTGCTAATGGATTCAAACAGAACTGTAATATACTACCATCTATGTTTTCACTGTTAAAGACCTCAGATGTTAAATAACTTCCCTATGGAAGACAAAACCTGAGGTGGCTCTAATGCCTTGATAGTCTCTGTAAAGAAACCACAATGTAATTCACAGTCACTGCACTGGAACAGAAGAAACTGAACTGAAAAATAGTTATAGTCAAGCAGGACTTCAAAACTAAGGCAACTGCTTAAGGTATGTCCAGTCAAACAATGTCCTTGCTTTGCTTTCACATCCTCTCTGTAAAATCCTCACCACTAACTCCTATAGGTGGAGGATGCCCAACTGTCTGAATAGACAATTGGTCAAATGAACTCTTGAAAATTTGAACATATATCAGTGCATCATTTAACATCACACAGTATCACCTTCCATTCTGACCACTTTTTTCACTGGGCTGAATACCTTGCCCACTTGCATTGTGGGCTTAAGAGTTACTGTGACATCTTCTCCTGCCCCTTTTGCCCCACTTTTGCACATGCATGCTTAAGACACCAATGAAACTCCACCCTTACTTGCCCAGACTTCACTCTTGGTAATAGCTCCACATAGCGCCTGCACAGATTCAGTTTCTGGAGAAGTGCTGCACATGCGCGCAGAGGACTTCTGGCACACACCCTCTTAGGGCCAAAACCTGCACTTCCCACAATGCAGGGGATCACGGAGCAGACAGGGACCAGGGACTGGCCACCCAGGATCATGCTGTGTAATATGAGCACAGAAGGCACCCATCAATCCCACCTCCAGCGGACCTTCTGATGCTCCTGCCCCCACCCCCGGTTCCTGTTTCATACTTCGGGACTAACATTCTGGTCACAGAGCTCAGCTGTCCCAGAATATGCATCAGGAATAGTCCCTCTACCTAAATAGGTTTGCAGAGCCTAATGGAATTGTCTCTTCAGATTCTATCAAAAATGACCCATTCCACCATGAAATTGCCCTCCACGGCTCCACTGCCAGTCCCAGATCCTCCCTTCTGAGGAGAGCTCAGAGAACAGAGTTTCTGGCAGCTCCACCTCCTGGGTGACCCAAGTTGGCATTTACACTTTCTGACACTTGGTCTCAGATAAAGGAGAGCAAAGGACTTACAATCTGGGGAGTCAGTTTCACCTTTCTGGTTCAAACAGTGTTTCTAAGGTAACACACAGCATCCCATCTTCCATTCCTGGGGTGCCCACTGATTTTCCACACATAAAATTAAACCAAATATCTAAATGCAAACACATCAGATTTCCCTCAGAGCCCCAATCCACCTTCCATTCTGTCTCCCAGTCTTCTCTCTATATTTGTGCTCTCACATCCAGCATTATTTTTTAAATTACTGACAATGAGAAAGAAGAGGACTCTCTACTCCCAGGAAGGCATATACAGAAATCAATCCTCCTGGAAGAAATGAACATATACCACCGTGGCTTTAGAAAGATTAACTCACATCTTGTATGTAAGATTCCCAGCACAGTGTTCTGGACACAGTGTGCCCTCATACACCTGGAGCATGTAGCAGATACTCCATAAACAACTCTTTGATAAATGAGTACATACTAATTACCCCAAATAGACTTGATCAGACACCACTGCCTTATCCAGTCCCTTCTCAACTTGCAGGAGATGAGCAGAGAATGACATCTTTCCAGAAGCTATTAGTTTTCACTGGCAACAGTACTATTTGTGCTGAGATAGGATGGTTGTGTAGAAGGGACTTAGGTGTGCTCTTCTGGCTTTCTCTAGCTTAGTGCTCCCAGAAATGAAGTCTGGGGACAGCAACCTCAATGTCTGTTAAAAACACAAATGGGCTTTGTCCAGATCTAAAGAGTCATGATATCTGAGTGTGGGGATCCAGAATCTGTTTTTAAAGGGAACCTCAAGTGATTTGTACATACATGAAAGTCTGAAAAGGACTTAGAAAAGTTGTTCTCAGCACTGGTTTCACATTGGGATCCGTTGGTGTAGTTTTAGAACTACAATCTCCTATGTCCCAACCCCACAGTCCTTAGTCCTTGATGGGGCCTTGGATCAATTAGGTCTTAATGAACTGGCCCAATTATTCCACCGTGAGGCCAATGTAAATACTGAGTCTTCCAGTACATTTCTGAGGACAGAATACCAAGTTTGGTCAATGGAGAAGCCTCCATGGGGAGAGCTGCTCTGCATAAGATTTGACATCTGCCCTGCATTCCTGATGTTGTACCAGGAGACAAGTGCATCCCCAAATGGGAAGGGAGTGAATCACATTGGGGCCTCCACATAAAAGCTCCTTATATGTACAAAATTTCACATCCCCCTAAAAATCAATGGAATAGCAGTCGGATCACATACACCCTCACTGTACATGGAGAAGCTTTTGGAATTCACTGTGAATGTCATGGAAGACACTGGCAAAACCGAACTGACTGCAAAGAACTACTTATGGTCATGTAACATCTGGGGGCTGTGAGAAAGGATGGTGCCCTCTAAGTCACTCTTGAAAGCTGTCCTGATATCACAGAAGGCAAAGAAATGTGTGTCTGTGTGTGTCTCTGAGTGTGTATCTATGTGTCTGCTGTGTGTATTTCTTGTGTATTTCTGTTTGTTTCTGCTGTGCATGTCTGTGTGTGTCTACTGTGTATATATGTCTGTGTGCACATATAAGTGTATACGTATCTGCGTGTATGTGCCTGTGTGTGCCTATGTGTTTCTAAGAGTACATGTCTGTGTGTCTGTGTCTTTGTGTCAATGTGTGTGCTGTATGTATATGTGTCTCTCTGTATACGTATCTATGTGCGTGTCTGAGTGTGTGTCTATGAGTGTATTTGTGTGTGTGTGTGAGTGTGTGTGTGTATAAAATCCATTCAGAGGCTCACCTTTTGATGGGAATTACACTCCAGAATTCCAGCAGCTTCCAGGATAGTGACAGGAACTAAGATGGGAAATCATGCTCATTCTCTTCCAAGGCCCATCTGGAACTTCCACTGCCTGGGAGAAACAAAAATAAGGCAGCAGTTCACATTCAAATGACCAAAGGCAGAGTAAGTAGAAATGAAAAAAGAAAAAAAAGGAAAAATTCTAAAAACAACAAATTCAGGCATCTGAGGTCATGTAACATGGTACAAAGAGGTCTGAAACAACCGGGTGCTAGTTCTCAGTCTCACCAATCAGATCACTAAGTGTGGGCAACTCTGGCACACAGAGTCCCAATTTCCTCATGTGCAAAATGGCCATGTCCTTCTCTGCCTCTGCCTGCAGAATGTAATGAAAGAAGGAATGATCTGAGAGCCAAACGATCTGGGTTCCAATCCCACCCCATCAACCCGGTACCTGATGCAGGGGGAGTCAGCTGGGCTCCCCAGGCTTCTACCACCTACCACCCTGCAGGAGAACGAGGCAGGCCGACCGAATAATCTCTATGACTCCTTCCAATGCAGAGAGTCCATCAACCCACACACACTGTCCTGTGCTCTGGGTACTGACCCCAGACTATGGATGCCATGTAAATGCTGCAGATTTGGTGACATTTCTATGTGCTTCAAGCCAACCATATTCTGCTTCTTTAGCTAAGCTGATTCCTACCCAAGTCTCTAGAAAAGTGCTTCTGGCTCATTGGTCTAACCTTAGTAATCAGACAACACTCCTCAATTATCTTTCTACTCAACTCTGGCTATGCCTCAGGTGGGGAAAATCTCTGCCTCTCTCTCTACAGAAAAACAGAATTTTCCCTCAGGCAGAGTCTCTCTCTAAATCCCACTGTGAGAAGAGCTCCCCTGGGAAAGTAGCTGTCCACACCACAAATCAAAGTGGCCAGAGCTTCCGGCAACATGTCCCATCACTGTGAAACCTCCCACGGCTGCAAGCCCCAGGTCTGTGAGCAGAAATGTCATTTGCTCTGTCAACAATGATGTACTCACCACAGTGAGTCCCCATAGGGAGCTGGCCCTCCACTGGTCCTCAATCCCTCTCACACACCTGGAGCCCCACCGCAGGGAGGTGGTCCTAAGGCCTGAGGGAAACAGCACTGAGATATTCTCTCCTCAGTTTCCAGAAAAACGGGCAAAGGAATAGAGGAGGCAGGAGGAGAGGGAGGACGGGGGCAACTTTATTTCTAGGAACTAGCATTCAAATCCTGCTTCTCCTAAACCCTGAGTCACCTCCTTCTCTTCCAATAGATCAGTGTGGTGGGTAAGAATTTCCATATATGGAGAAGCAGGCTGTTCCCTCCTCTGGTATTTGAAGAACATACCCCCATATAGGACAGAATTCCTTACTCAGAGTAGACAATTAACCCCAAAAAAAGTGGAGTCGTAACTGCCCCAAGGGATGTCCTGTTACAGGAATAAGGTATCTTCAGCCCAAACAAGGAAGTGACTGGTTTGAAAGGCTTTACATTGACCTGAGGAATGGGCCTTCTAGAATGCAATGACATTTATGAAGTCAATCTGTTAATTCAGAAGAGGGACCGGGTGTTATCTGAGGAAGATGTACCTGAAGAGGTGACCAACAATCTAGAACCCAGTTCTTCTGAAGGCAGGTGAGCCCTAAAACTATCCCCACTGTTGGCCCCAATTCCCTGACTCCCTCGGGCCAAGAGTCCTCCCGGGAATATAGTGTTGTGCCAGTTATTCATAGAACTGACTGACACCAGGCAGGAAAACCCAGAATAAAACCAGATTTTCAGGAGAACATTGTAGAAGGGGAAAGAGGGTTGAATGCCCAATTTAATTTGTAAGCTTACTTCTGACCAGAAGGTCCTGAGAAGCGTTGATCAGGAAAGTGAATCAGTAAAGTCAGTCAGGAGCAAATCTGGTCTAAAATGACTCCAGATGGAATTAGCAGAAAGGAAGGAAAGACGGGGTGCTGGGAAAATGGTGGTGCAGGTGGGGAGGGGTCAGCTCAGAGAAGAGAATCTGCACCTCTGCTTCCCAGTGGTTCTTTTTTTTTGAGAGAGAAATGTACATGAGCAGGGAAGGGGCAGAGAGAGAGAATCTTAAGCAGACTCCGTGCTGACTTAGGGCTTGAATTCACCACTGTGAGATCATGACCTGAGCCAAAATCGAGTCAGACACTCAACCCCTATTCCTGATGACTCCTGACAATCCTCCAGCCCCTCTGATTACACAACAGACCCTCCTTCACAAGCTCAGCCCTATTGTTCTGATTTCATACCGTCAACCCTAGCCACATGTCCTTGTGTCTGAAATCACCTACTGTGTGAGCACACATTTCACGCACAGAACTTTGAACCCTATATCTGTGACTAGGGTGCAGCCTGAGTAACCCTCCTATATCCACATGGTACAGACTGGATCCATGGCCCACAGCAGCTTTTCCCAAGACACACTGGAACACTAAGCCTACGAAATGTCTTAAGGACACTTAAAAAAAAAAACAAAAAAAACAACCCAACAGGAGGAGGGTGGTGATGCTGGGATTCTCTGATCAAATAACTTTGAGAAACAAATCTCTTGGGAGGTCACAGTGTGCATTAGGTTACTAAAGGCTCAGAGGATCCCATGATAAAAATATCCATTTAATTTTGTTGAACTTGGACATTACCACACTTACTTGGCTACAGGACCTTTTCCTCATAGAATAGTCATTAACACTTTGGGGAACAGGACCCTAAATAATTATAGCATTCTAAGGGACATCAGCATCTTGTTCAATATATATTCTACTGCACCTCTCATACCAGACTGTGTGTATTCTTTTCAAGGCAAGGACCTTGGAGGTTCCTGGGTAGCTCAGTCAGTTAAGTGTCCTACTTGGACTCAGGTCATGATCTCATGGTTCAAGAATTCAAGTGCTGCGTCAGGCTCTGTGCGGACAGCTCAGAGCTTGGAACCTGCTTGGGATTGGTGTCTCCTTCCCTCTCTACCCCTCCCCTGCTTGTGCTCTATCTCTGTCGGTCAACAATGAATAAATGTTTAAAAAAAAAGGCAAGGACCTAAGAACACGTGGGTGGCTCTGTCGGTTGAGTGTCAGACTCTTGATTTTGACTCAGGTTGTGATCTCAGGCTAAATCCCTGATATCAAATACTTGCTTGGGATTCTCTCTCTCCCTCTCTCTGCCCCTCCCCCACACTCTCTAAACAAACAAACAAATAGCAAGGGCCTTTTCCAAATCATCATGGTACCCGAGACACAGCAAAGTGCTTTATAAACTGTAAGCCACTAAATATGTGGTGAATGAATGCATTAAACCCAATCATCTTATTTCCATGATGAGAAAATAAGGCCAAATATGTCAACACAACTTTCTCTAGATCTTTCTAAGTGTTTAAAAGAATGTCTTACATAAAGAAGGTGTGCAGTGGTGGCTCAGTCAGTTGAGCACCTGACTTTGACTCAGGTCATGATCTGTTTGTGAACTCAAGCCCAGCATCAGGCTCTCAGCTGTCAGCAAAGACTCTGCTTCAGATCTCCTGTCTCCCAGTCTCTCTCTCTCTCTCTGCCTCTCCCCTGCTCATGCTCTCTCAAAATAAATAAATAAACTTAAAAAAAAAAAAAGTGGTCAGTAACTCTTGCAGAATGGAACAGAACTGAACAGAATAGCACAGAAGCTCCTCAGCTATGTCTTAAGCCAGAAGTTCTCATAACACCATGGACTCCCTACGTCTTTCCCCCCCTCCTTTGCCCAAGTCAGGCATCAACCAGAAGAAAATGAAGATGACAAATCAGAAAATGAAAGCCATGGGAAAACCAAAGGCCTTTAGGGATGGAAAGTGGGGATATGGTGTTTGCAGACTGAAGGGAATAAACAGGACCTGTTTGTATCTAATTCAGACTTAACTTTAATGTCTAACCTAAGACCCGGACCTTCCAACAAATTCCCACACGAGTTCCAGAGCATACACACCTCGTTGCTGTATTGTACCACCCTTGTGGCAGAACCTTCTTTCCTTCTTTCTTTTTTAAAGTTTATTTACTTTTGAAAGAGAGAGAGAGTGTGTGCTCATGAGTGGGGAAGGGTCAGAGAGAAGGAGAGAGAGAATCCCAAGCAAGCTCCACATTGTCAGTGCAGATCCTGACTTGGGGCTCAAATTCATGAACCATGAGAACATGACATGAGTGGAAACCAAGAGTCAGACTCTTCACCGACTGAGTCACCCAAGCTCTGGGCACGAGGCTTGCTTGGGACTCTCTCTCTCTCTGTCTCTCTACCCCTCCCCTGCTTCTGGTCTCTCTCTCTCAAAAAAAAAAAAAAAAAAAAAAAAAAGACTTAAAAATAAAGTCAGTTCATTGAACCAACATTTCTTGGGCACATAGCATCTTCTCTAACAAAACCAGTGGGTATTTGTTGAGTCATTAACATAGGCCTAGACTTACACTCATTTCTTGCACTACCTACCATGAGACTCTCCTACAAACGGGGCAACCATATACTCTATCTTCCAAATCAGAACACCTTTGGGAGTGAAAAGGGTCACTATGAATCCTACACTAGGGCACAGACATAAAGTAGGGCTGTGCTGGGCAGACGAGAAAGCACAGTTCTTCTACCTGTTACCCAAATACTGTTGGTACAGCCAGTTTTACTGACAAGGAAATGGAGACTAACGTTATAAGGACAGGAATCCCTTAATATCCACAAAGCAGTCTCCTAAAGATGCCAGGACACCACATCACATATGTCCACTGCCATCTGCTCCTAAGGCAGCCAGTATATCTGCCTCCCAAAGCTCTTCACTGTGACACCTGATCTGCTGGTTAATGGCCTCAGTGACCAGGGAAGGCTGAGAATGGCAATGGGAGGAAAAGATCCCCTACTGTGGGTGGAACAAGGGCAAAATGCACTTCTTAAAGGTCAGTGAACTAGGGGCGCCTGTGTGGCTTAGTCGGTTAAGCGTCCGACTTTCGCTTAGGTCATGATCTCGCGGTTTGTGGGTTCAAGCCCTGCGTCAGGCTCTGTGCTGACTGCCAGCTCAGAGCCTGGAGCCTGTTTCAGAGTCTGTCACTCCCTCTCTCTCTGACCCTCCCCTGCTAACGCTGTCTCTCTCTCTCTCTCCTAGAAATAAATAAGACTATTTAGGAAAAAAAAAAAAAAAGGTCAGTGAATTACCCCCATCTTGTCTTGATCCTCTGCTGACCTGCCCTGTGAAAGGTTCCCACACTGTTTTTCGTGGGAGGATGGGCACCATCCCCCATCACAGGGGGCTTTGATATGAAACCATGACACAGGCCATTACTTCAGTAGAAGCAAACTCTGCAGGGCTGACAAGCACCAGTACCACACAAACAAATCCCATGAAAGAGGGGAATGGTCACAGTGGAAGAGGGGATACTGCACAGAGGGGACGTTCACTGCTAAGAACCCCATTCACTTCTGCACAGCCTGGAAGTGCCATCAGGTCTATGGCATTCAGCCCACTTTGCAGGGCACACTGTTCTCAATGGTGATGCCCTCATCGATAAGAAGTCTAAAAACTGAGCAAGTCAGTTTATGAAATCACACCTGTGACCACCCCAGGGTGTGCTCTCCATTAAGTGGTACAGCTACAGTTTGAACTTGGAGCTCTCTGGGTCTCAATCTCGCAATCTCCACCGTGTGACAGACACCATGCTGGGCACTGAAAATTGCCACATGTGCACATACATAGCCACACTGCACACGGCACTACAGCTTAAAAAACACTGTTCTGGAAATTTCTCTGGTTCTTACAAACGCACTGTCATAGAAGATCTCTTTAAAGTTAACAGGTCTTTGCTTTTCATACACCAAAAACCTTGGTGATGGTACTGCCAAAACGAAAGCATGGCAAAGCTCAGATCCTCAGAGCTTCTGGTCTCCAACCTGGTTCTCAAAGTCACAGACACACGGAGCCAACGCTAACTATAGCACACAGTGAACTAATACTAACAGTTTCTTGCCTGTGTATAGGGCCTGCTAAGAACCTTCCCATCAATTTCTCATGCTTAACCTGCATGAGTTAAGGAGCAGGAGAGGAGCTTTGGAGATGGGAATCTGATTCTCATTCTGTTAGTTAAAGTGGAGCAGCCGGTGGGAAGGTTCTTCACCCGTGAACTCTTGCTCACACTCTGCAAAATAAGACTAATCTTTCTGACACATCTCTGACTGCAACTGTGAGGTAAGTAATTAAAAACAATTGTAAAATTCACTTGCCACATTAAAAATGCTATGAAGGCAGTGCAATCCTAATGACTTCTGTGAGATTGGGTGGATGGGGGGAGTTAAGAGGGAAGAAAAGGGTCATCTGGGTGGCTCAGTCAGTTGCGTGTAGGAGTTCGTCTCAGGTGAGTTCGAGCTCCACGATGGGCTGGTACTGTCGGCGCAGAGCCCTCGAGATCCTCTCTCTGCCCCTCCCGACTTGCCCTCTCTCTCAAAACAAAACCAAAAACAACAAAACAAAACCAAAAGAACTTTATCCATGCTTTCCCCCCAGCACGCTGCAATTTATGTGGATCCGGCTGAGCACCCCAGTTGACTAAGAGCTCTTTAGAGGCTGGGACCGGGCTCCACCGGCCCCTCTGACCCCGCACGCTCAGCACAGCGCTGGGCACACAGTGGGTGCTGCAGAAATGCTTGGAGAAAAGGAAATAGCACTTGGGAGCCATCTATGTCACCTATGGCTCGGCCTCCCGTAAGCGAGGGACTCCGGGGCTGAACTGCGCGGACTATAAAATGGCGGGACTGCTTCTAGGCTCTCTCCACCAAGGGAGCTCCAAGCAGCTGTGTGTGGGCCGCCCCAGGAAACCCGAGGCAGGGTGTGCGGGGGCACTCCGGGAGCGGCTCCAACGCCGCCCAGCCCCGGGTCCAGGCTTCCGGGAAACTCGGGGTCCCCTCCGCCGTGCGTGCACCCCGTGATTGCGCCGCGGCCGGCACTTCCGCACCATGGGTCGGAGCTAGGCGCGCGCTCCACGCCCCGCGCTCGCCTGAGGAGCGCCGGGGGTTCCCGGGGCGCCCCCGAGAGAAGGGTGGCGGGGAAGGAAAGGGGATTTGCAACAATACCTCGGTGAGAAGGCGGCCCAGGCGGCAGCGGCGGCGGCGGCGGCGGCTGGAGGCGGAGGCGGAGGCGGAGGGAAGGAGGGGGGCCCCGCCCCGGGCAGGCCCCGCCCCGCGCCCCGGGCAGCGCGGCCCGCCCTCACCGCGCCGCCCCCCCAGCTCTTGCCTGCTCGCTAACGCTACCTGTCCCGGGAGAGCTCGCGCGGGGCCGCCGAGCGGACCCACAGACTAAAAGTGAAACTCGAGAAGGGCCGGGGCGGCTGCTAACCGGAGCCCTTCCCCCTCCGGCCTCCCTGCCGTCGCCACCCGCGCCCGAGAGCTGGAGGCCGACGTCAGGGGTCGGGATTCCGGACTAGGCTTGCACGCGTCTGTCCAGGTAAGTAAGGTACGGGAGGGGGTGGATCCGGGGGGGGAGGGGCGCCCGCAGGGGCGCCCGCTGGGCCGGAAGGTGGGCGCCTGCAGGGCACGTGACTTCCGTGACTTCCGGGGAAGAAGAGGAGGAGCCGCGGGCCTTGTGGGAGCTTGCAAAGGAGGTCGGGAAAGAGGAAGCTGTGGAGCGCCGCCTGCATGGGAGGCTGTGGAAGGCCGCCTGGAAGGAGGAAGTCGCCGATTGGAGGGGCTGCTGAGGCAACGGGTCCGCCATGGAGGCGCCCATTTATGGCTCCCCGCTGAGGAGGAGGCATCCTGCATTGAAACCCTCTTCTGAGATCTTGCTCCTGAGCCTCGCCCTGGATTCCCAGCAGTCTCAGAACCTGTTGGACGGCAGAATTGCAAAGACCAACTTCTCAACCGGCCCATTTCACGCGGAGGAAAACTGAACCGGGGAAGAGAAAGGACTTGCCCAGGGTCGTGTGCAACACAGACCCAGTCCGTGGGAACCAGATGCTTAACTTCCCAGCCCTGTTCCTGCAGCCGGGCAGGGCACTGACTCCCTCTGTCCCACTGAGCTAGAAGCAGGTTACCTGTCCGTCGGGCAGCACGGACCACCCTGTGAAGAACTCTCCACCTTCTCTTGGTACCGAGAATCAGTTCCTGGAAGGTTCTCATTTTTAAAATTTTTAATTGATTTTGAGAGAGAGGGCATACATGCGTGTAAGCCGGGAGGCAGAGAGACAGCGACTCCCACCGCAAACCATGAGATCATCACCTGAATCCAAGTCAGGAGTCAGATGCTTAACCTACTGAGCCACCCAGGCACCCCCCGCCCCCACTTTCTTTATTTGAACATAACCTCAAGATCTTATTATCTTCATAATGTAACGAATTATGAAGTTTAGAACTGGATCACTCAGCCCTTTATCTTGTCTCCTTCCAGTTCAAAATGCTTGCATCTCTTAATAGCCAGGATTCTTTATCTGCAGTTGGTCACAACACATTCAAGCCTCAGCACAATCTTCTTTGTAGTTTTAGCCTATTTCCAGAAAGTCAGTTTCGGATGCCTCGCATAGCCTCTCTGTTTCCTGTCATAACACCACTTTCCCTGGGCATAAAGCGAATCTTTGCCTTTCTTGTGCTGTGTCACTTTGCGGGATTGGTGCTTGCCACACTTCTTGGAGAAAGTCTGGTGGGTTTTAGGAATGTTCACCATGGTTGTGAGGGCATTATCGGCAGGGAAAGAAAGAGCTGGAAGGTCCTGACTGACAGTGAGCCCTGACTAGCAATGACAGTCAGTTGCTTCAGGGCAGCTTCCTCCGTCGGGTGCTCAAAGGAACCTCTATAGTTTAACATTTACTTCCCGCCCTTGTCCAGATGCTCAGAAAGCGTGCTGTGTACTTACAGCTAAAAATTTTAAAAAAAGAAAAAATCTCTTCCTGGGTGAACTGATTTGAATAGAGGCAAAGTTTGAGTCAGATTTTTTTCCTCTCTGACATTTGTAAATGTGAGCAACCATGAAAATCACCACTTTTGTGGTGAAGAGGTTGTAATTTTCGTCAGCTAGTACCTGGAAGGCCCTCCAAGGCTGTAGACTTTGTTTCCGTGTATTTCTGGTCTCCGGATACCTAAAATAATCCCCATCTCAGTGATGTGGGAATGTTGGGATTTGGAGCCCGTGGCCAAGAAAGAATTCTTGAGATGTCTTTGGTACAAAAAGGTAGTTTTATTAAAGCACAGGGACCATGAGCAGAGAGGGCTGCATTGGGCATATGATGGGTGACTAATTATATACCTTCAAGTTGGGAGGGGGTTAGGGGTAATGTAAGTCTAAGGAATTTTGGTGGCAAGGTTTCCAGGATCCTGAGGGGACTAGCTATTGTTAGGAAAAGGTCATTTATTATCGTTTAGTAAAAACTCAGTCACGAGACCTTTCAGATGTAGATCAGTGGGCCAGATGCTTGGAAATTGTTTCCAACATGTATCTTGGGGTGGTTGGTTGGGTTGGGTAGAGATAAAAGAAGTTTCCAAATTTTTATATGTTAAAGTAGACTTACAGGATCCTGGAGGGTCGAGCTAAGATTCCCTTTTTCCCTTAGCAAAGAGTCATCATCAATGCAGCTAAGTTCCTAGAGGAAATGTCACTCTATGTGTTTCAAGGACTTGTGAATGGGCCATAGGCAGTAAGGAAATTTATTTTATTTTTCTTTTGCCTTTGTTTCGCACATCATCCCCCCTGAACAGTTTTGACCCTTAAATCTTTCAGGCTGCTGAGGGTGGAAGGTCTCATCTTCTGCAACTTCTTCCTACTGAATGAGGGGCATAGAGATGTCCCTACCTATGGGTCAACATTGATCAGTTGGGAACTTATGCATATAGGAGTTACAAAAGGCAGAGGCAGCTGAGTCCAAGGGAGACCACATGTATGGATCTTCCCAAGTGCAAAAGATCATCTGTCATCTTGAAGTTATCATGGTGAAAGAGTCTGGGCACCAAGTAGAGAGACCTGGGAAAAAACAACAAAACTTGATTAGAATAACAAAATGAAAATGAAGCCTAAATAAGAGTCCTTTGGTAGTTAACAAAAGTCCTCTTCCAGTCCAGAAGTTTAACCAATCATCAAAGGAAAGAAAGGGATCTTTTAAAGCAGCAGTGTGAGTATTCATATCAGTTAGAAACCCCAAAACCTTTTTATAGTAACCTAGAATGTATACACAGCATTCTGTATTTATGATAGTACATGTTCCACCTTGTGCAGTGGTTTAAACATCTAATCCCATTTTATTTTGTGAAACTGCTGTATGCATTTGTGTTCCTTCAGTATTTAATAGGGAAATGCTATTTTGAGTGTCATTTAGGGCTTTGACTGTATCTATAGAGCTTCCATGTGTCAAACCAAGGAGGGAACAAAGATTGATGCTAGGTGGTCATACTGATAAGACATAGAATATGTCCATCGTTGCTTTAAATTGGGAAGTTTGGCTGGGTTGGCAATGGTTTTAATAATGCATCCATGCATTCAAGCAAAACCCAAAGTACAGTGTCCTATTCAGCCTGGTTGAAGCCATGGACACAAGTTAGAGCCACATAGCCATCTGGTCCTTTAGGAGCCAGTCATCTAATTCTGGGCCTCCTTGAACTGCAGTCAGGATATCAAGGGCCATTTGGTTTTGGAGAGCCACCTTTCCAGAGCACTATGGATACCAGGCTAAATGTAAATAGTAATTTCTTTAAGGCGCAAGCTATTTTCTGAATTATTTGTGCAATAAAAAACAGGCTATTATTACTTTGTGGAGACGAAGGCAGTCCAGATCTAGGGATAATTCCTCTTAGCAGGACTTTTGTCACCTCAGTAGCCTTTTTACTCAAGTAGCCTCATGTGAGCCCCATATTACCTTCCATTTGCTCTATGGGGTAGGGAGGATAATAAATATTTTGCTCTCATTGTTAACAAGCCAGTCCTGTGCATATTTTAAATATCCTTGTTACTAGGCTATGTGAATTTTTGGCCTGAATAGACTGGAGTTATGGACTTTATTGGAGTTAGACTGGTGTAAGATTTAGTATTTGTTTATTTTGTGTGGCCTGCTTGGCTGCACGGCCTGCCAAACTGTTTCCCTTAGATCCTAAGGTCATGTCTTTTTGCTGTCCTTTGAAGTGAATTACAGCTACTTCCTTCAGTAGGTGTACAGGCTCAAGAAGAGTAATCATTTAGGGACCATATTTGATTGGAGAGTTATTATGGGCTATAATTCCCTTTTCTTCCAAATTGCTCCGTGGGTATGTAGGATTAGGAAGGCACATTTAGAGTCAGTATACATGTTACTTTTGAGACCCTTTGCCAGTTGTAAAGCATGAGTGACTCTGCTTCTTGGGTGGATGTATTTGCTGGGAGGGCTTTGGCCTCAGCAGTCTGAGTCAGACTGACTATAGCCTCCCCAGCTTTTCTTATCCCCCTTTCCATGAAACTACTGCCATCACTAAACCAACTGTCATCTGCATCTTCAGTAGGGGAGTCTTTTAAATCTGGTTGACTAGGATAAACGAGATCAATAACCTCTGAGCAGTCATGTTGTAACACGGAGGTACGATGGTCAGGCCCAGACATAAGGGTAGCTGGGTTTAAAGTTGGACAAGTGTTAAGTATTTCAGGTGTATCTAAGAGCGTAATCTGGTAGTTAATAAGTCTCTCATCACCCACTCGGCCTTTGGTCTCTAAGACACTCTGGACCTAATGTGGAGTCATTACTGTCAGAGACTACCCCATAGTAAGTTTTGAGGTTTCTTTACCAGGAGAGCTGTTGTGTGCTTGAATAAAACCTCTATTTGGAATTGGACATCAATAGAGGTAGTTCCTGGGACAAATAGGACTAAGGAATAAAACCATCAAGAAACTCTCTTTGTTTGAGGTCTAGCCTTACCAATATCCTAATTATAAGGAATCACTGGCAAGTGGGAGGAGATTTTTCTCAAGAGATAAGGGCATCCCCAAGTGCACCATCCAATCCAGTCCTAAGGAAAGTGAGGTCATCCATTATGTCCACAGGTCCATAGTTAACCCTGGAGTAGGGTACGCTCTGGCTTTTAAAGATCAATTTTGTCATTCTAGCCACAAAATAATGGTCAGGGTGATAGTTGAATTATGAAGTTGTTGGGGAATCCATCCCATTTTCCAGCTGTTCAAATAATCGTACACCCACAGGGTCCTGTTATCCCCATAGAATAACAAGCAATTATCATCCAATATGTCAGGAGGGCTTTGAGGCCTTGGACCCTTAAGGTTCTTATAATTAAGACTTTTTTTTCCTCTTGTGATTCTGTCTTATGTCAGTTTAACTATTAGAACAACCAAAGAATTGAGAATGGAAGAAGAAAAAAGTTTTCCTCTCCTATACATTCATTCTGTTATTGAAAACTGACCTCAGTGCTTCAGAGCCAATATAACCAGAAGACAGAGGTTGGGAAAAAGAGAAACAATAGCTATATTGCTTTGACAGGCAAAGGAGGCTACAGTAGGTTAGGGCCTTCAGAACTTCAAACCCACCCAGAGGAAGGGCTGGAGGGTTTTGTAGGGAAACACAAGACCTAGCTGGTTTAGACAGGAATTGTCTTTGCTGCCAGCCTTGTTCCTCATATTTTCATTGTAGTACTGGTTCTGTAAAAAAAAAAAAAAAAAAGAGAGAGAGACTAAGAAGGAAAGACCAAAGTTTTCCCAAAGGAGAAAATAAAGGTTATTTAGTTTAATGTCAACACTCACTGATGTTTTGATGCAGCCGTTCGATTTTTGTTCAACTTTATGTTTTTAAGTGGTTTCAGTTTGAGTCACCAGGACAACTGGAATAAGACCACTTCATATTTTAGAGTGAGGAACCACTTGAAATTTTCTAGAATGGCTAAAATGAAGAAAAAGGATAACACCAAATTTCCATTTAAATGTTGAGGAATTACAATTCTCATATATTGCTGATGGATGCGCAAAAGATACATTCATTTTAGAAAACTGTGTATGCAGTTACTTATGAAAATAAACATTTCCCTACTGAAAAGGACCATGTTCTCACCCCAGAATGTATCTTTGCCCTAAGGATTATTGTAGGTTGTTATTTTAAAGAAACAACAAAGGAAAACCTCTAGACCCAGTACAAGTTTCCTTTGTAAGAGACATTTGCATGTATCAGGGAAAGTTCCATTTGGAAGGGTGTCTCCCTCCATGAAGCCAAAGGAAGGAGAATGTGTAATTCTCCAGAAACTCCAATCAGTGAAAAAGGAATGGATTTAAATCTGGATAACAACCATAGCCTTGGTTAATGTTTTTTTTTTTTTGCTTGGTCACATCCCCTAATGTTTCCCAACAGATCGCGCTTGGAGTTTCAAAAAACAATCATATCTGATGCCTTCCTCTTCATATTCCATCAGTTGGTATGAGTGAAAACAACAGTGTTGTTTTAAGTGCTCCAGTTGATTCTAAGTGAGGCCAGGATTAAGCAAGAAGGCTTCCCATTACTTTAAAAGAGTTGAGTGCAGGTTTTGGCTCAGAGAGAGGTAACAGGGTCTTCCCTACAGGAGTCTGTGTGGGTCAGGCCCGTGCAGCACATTGTTCCTATGCTGTGGCAGAATTTGTAGGCATGTGTAGGAGGAGAAGCTCCTGAAAGCCGAAAAGGAAAACTCAGATATTGATTGGTTTGCAAGTAGGAACTCATAGTTTCCGAGTCAGGATGCAAAGGACTAGGAAGTTCAACCTTTTTTTTTGCATTACAATGTCTTACCTGCAGGTGAGAAGTTTACTTATGAAGAAGCTCTTCCAGTGGGTATAAAGCCATTTTCTCCTGATGCAGCTGTGATTTCTCCACAGATATCTTCTGAGGAACAAATCTAGGGGACAAGGTGAAAAAAGTAATGGCCAGTTCTCAGGTAAGCCTGGTATCCCAGGTCAGAGTCCATGATGTCTTTTTCTCCTGAAATTCCATGCATTTGGAAATTGGAAATGTTGATGCCTCTACCTCTGATGTTTCTGCCTCATTTTTCACCTATATTTAAAACGTTTTCAGAAATGGTATTCAAGGTTAGGTCTTTAGAACACTGTCACAGACTTTTTGTCTGGAATTCTCTCTTGTCCAGCAAGAGAGCAGACACAGAATTGAATATGAGAGAGGCTAATGTCTGGGAGATGACAAGCACCTTGAACAGGGGTTTTGTACCACACTTATTGAGCTTTCAAGGGTTTACATACGTGGTGAACGTGCAGAAGAAAATAATAAGATAGTGACCATTAATTTGTAGGTGTAAAAAGCAAAAGGTTTGGGGGGCGACTGGCATTAGAAGTTGAGATTAAAGCACAACGATATATTGGTGCAAAACAGCAGATGGACAGTGTTTCTCTGTGGGCAATATGGGCAATACAACCAAGTAGCTGTTATCTCCAAAGTTTAAGATTGCTGGAACGTGCTACCGTGCTACCACAAGGCTAACAAAGCACCTTTTTTCACTAGCTAATCTTAGGTGCTTTCTCTCAGTGGCAGCTTTCTGCCTCTGTGCTTTGTCTTACTTAATGACTGTCATTGGGTGCACTTTCACACTGTGGCAGCTTTCCACCCTAAGCCTTGTTAACCCATTCGTGCAAGTGTACAGAATTCTTGAACTTATTTCCCATAGAATACTCCACACCTATTTCCCAGAGGCTCTTCCTCATTCTCCAATGTGGCTTCCCATAGGGCATCAACAATTGTCACTTTGACATAAAGTTCTACATGTAGTGAAAATATTCCCCTTCTGACAGATCCACAGGGGGAAGGTGTTGAGTCCGAGATTCCTATTGCATATTGGCTCTGTTCCTGGGATTTCAGTCAAGTTCAGTAGGTTCCATCTGGATGCTTTATCAGTTCTCTGTAGACCAGGATTAAGAAAATGCACAAATGCACAGGATGGATATGAGACTGGAATAACTCAAAAAGATCTTGGAAAAAAATAAAAGGAGGCTTCCTCTTCAGAATGTGAAAAAAATACTGTTTAAAATATACTGGATATTACAGAACATGGAAATTATATGTGATTGAACTTTATATAAATGCACTGTATTCTAATAATTGTATTTTAATTCTGATTTACTCTTTTGTGGCCTTAAGAACATACTAGTAATTATAGGTCCTTTGGTGTGCCTCATTTTTTCATTAAAGCTGATATTACCTTCTATTATTTGGCTTGGTGTCTTTGGTGGATTTTTCCCTTACAAAGTTCATATTTGCGCTCTCATCATTCATAGGAATCTTATGTGGATTTATGGAATGAGGTTCAGAACCATCACAGCTGGATGGTTATTATTCCAGAATAAACTGGAAACTTTATTCTGAGTTTCTCTTGGCTGCAGTTTTTGATGAGGGAAACAAAGACAAAGGAAATGTAGATAAAATTAAATTTCCTTGAATATGCAGTGCATTTGTAAATACATCGAATAGGAAGAGTATGACCTGGCTCAAGGAATGCCCAACAGCCTTAATTTGATGCTTTGTTAGATGCAAAAAGGGACTTTAGCTTGACCAGAGCCAGACTTTTGGGATTCTATTAGTCTTCTTTAACATATGAAAAATCCCTTTAGAAACTTTCTTGTCTCTACCCTCCAACTTAAAAGTATAAAATCAATAGTTTCTCCAAATGACAATGTAGGTCGTTTTGCCCATGCGTCATTGCCCATGCTTGATTAAAAATAGCTTTTTACACCAAAACTATCTCAAGGATACTTTCATGACCCTGAGCTCCAGTCCCACGTCATATCAGTTTCCACTGGACAATAAAGGGCTCACCTTTCTGTTGTAAGGATATTGACTGGTGGGAGTAGAGATTCTAAATCAGACCTCCATTGTCTTTGTATTTTTTTTAATGTTTATTTATTTTTGAGAGAGAGAGAAAACAGAGCTTGAGGGGGAAGAGGCAGATAGAGAGGAAGACAGAATCTGAAGCAGGCTCCCAGCTCTGAGCTGTCAGCACAGAATCCAACATGGAGCTTGAACTCATGAACCATGAGATCATGACCTGAGTTGAAGTCGGACGCTCAACCAACTGAGCCACCCAGGTGCCCGCCAACCTCTATGTTTTTGATTCACTCCACATCAGGTCACAAAAATCCCATTCTATTTACTTCTTTATATTTTCAGAAAATGAAAACAAGAATCATATGATTGACATGTTTAAGTATCTTAAAATCTTGAAATATAACAGTCATAGATAGGAACTACACCATGTGGGGTCATCACAGAAAGGAAACTTGATTTTTTTCACCAGTAAGGAGATCACAGAGAATAACTTCCAAAGCAGAGACACACAGAGGGAAGGGGAATGGTTTCCTTTTATTTAGGGTTAGGGTGGATATTTAGAAAGAGAGGTCTTGTCATATTATATAGAATTGGGCATAAGGCCGCACATGTTCCTTAAGATAACAGTTCATTACATACTTTGTATCTTATATAAATGAGGTTTGTGTTACTCCTTGGGTGGAGGTTTTTAGTATTATAATGAATAATGGTAGTGAGTCATGAGGAGGCTGGGTTACTCTTTGATCTATCTGCATAGGTGTGAGTCAGGGGTTAAGCTCAAACTAGGCCAATCCAAGCTCTTCCTCAGGGCAGTCATTACCTTTTATTGGATACTTTCTGTTTCCATTACAGGAGACTCAGTCCATGGGGTGTTTTACCTGAAATAAAAGATAAGGTGGAAATAAGAGGTTAAGTAAAATAAGAGAGTAAGGTCAGTGGGCACAAGCAGGTAAGCAGTAAAGGTCAGGTCTTGGGGTCCAACTGGTGACATTAACTCCCTCTTTCATCTTAGGTACCATTATGAACTCTACGTTTGGCCACTTGGTAACCGTGGTATTTATTGCAGGAGCTGCTGACCTTCAGGGATGTGGCCATAGAATTCTCTCAGGAGGAGTGGGGTTTCCTGAACCACAGTCAGCGGGATCTGTACAGGGATGTGATGTTGGAGAACTATGGACACCTTCTCCTCTTGGGTGAGGATAACTCCTTTTATCTTCCCAAACTACACTTGGGATTTTGTTCCTTCCGTTGAAGACTGTCTCTTTGGAAGCTTCCTCTTTGCATGACTGGAATTCCGATCCCTGCAGTAAGGGAAAGAAGTAGGGTTTTGAAGATAGAGAAATACATTCATGATGTTTCTTTTTCAGCTTCAGCTTCCCCTTCCTTAAGTTACCATCATCATTTCTGTTGATTAGTGGCCATTCTAAACACTGAATGACATAACAAGGTACTGCCCACATCTTAAACTCCAGTTTTCACTCCTCATTATTGTGTCTAGGACATGGAGGTGGCAGTCAAGATGCGAAGATTGGAAATCCCTTCTGTGTGTTCTTAAAGGGGCTGTTGGTGAACAGCATTTGGGAAATCATTTTCTAGAATTCTACAATGTTCTCTGTTGTCTGTTGAGCACAGTGGTGGATTAAAAGGTAGAATCTCCAGTAATACTCCTTTTCCTCTTTTCCAATTATAGGTCTTGTGTCAAAACCAGACCTGGTCAACTTTTTGGAGCAAAAGAAGGAGACTTGGGATGTGAATGGAAAGGGGACAGTAGCCACACAGCCAGGTAGGTGGACCTGAATGAAGCAAATGACATGGGTGAGGTCCAAATGTAAAGGAGGAAGGTAGACCTTAAACCGTGGTTTGACTAGCTCTCTTTGAATGGAAATTAGTTGAGAAGCCTAGTTTTATTTCTCTCCCTCTCACAGAGGGATATATGCTATCCAACATTATCCTGCTCTTATACTACCTAAGGATTCTCCTTTAGGTCCAGTGATGGTCCATCATATCTACTGTGAGGGTCGGGAGATTCCCCTTGGAGTTTGAGGGCCTCCATAATCTGGGATCTTCTGCATTGCTTTGAGGGCTCCAGAGGAAATCTCTGTATTTCTGAGGAACTCTATGCTAAGTTTTTTCTAAATTCTGTTTAGCTTCCTGTCACAAGTGTGTCAGGATAGTGGTGGCTATATTGGGTTTCAGCGCAGAAATCCACTGGAGACCATGATCACATGTTTTCTGGTTTGTGCTTTCCAGTATTATGGAGGCTTTAGTCTCCTTCCTACAAAATTGAGAGTCCATAATTTTGTCAGTTAACAAAGCACCTCCCTAAAATGAGAAAATCTAATCCTTTACTTCACTTCAAAAGTTCATTTTTTTAGTTTATTGTCAAGTTGGTTTCCATATAACACCCAGTGCTCATCCCCACCAGTGCCCTCCTCCATGCCCATCACCCCCCTTCCCCCCTCCCCACCCCCATCAGCCCTCAGTTTGTTCTCGGCATTCAGGAGTCTCTCATGGTTTCATTGTATTAACTGAAGCTGGGATTTCCATTCTATGTGTTTATTCCTCAGTGATGAAGTAATTTTATGTACCTATTTGTATCCTAGAATTCCTGGGTAAATTAATGTCACCTAGACCTAGAACATTTAGAATGTAGAATTTGCAGCCTATAATAAAGTTTCAATTATAACTTTATTCATTAATAATTGTATCATTTTATAATTTTGACTTATATGATATGAAGATCCTGTTACCTTTTTATATGTGTTTTTACTTTCTGATTAGTTATATATGAGATTCAGCTCTGATTTTTTAACTCAAACGTTATGACATGGGCATGTGCTTTATAAGTAGTCAGGTGTAGGGGCATCTGGGTGGCTCAGTCATCTGGTGGCATCAAAGTGTCTGACTTTGGCAGAGAAGGACAGATACCATATGTTTGCACGTATAGGAGGATTAGGAGGAACTTAACGGAGGACTCTGGGGGAGAAGAAGAGGAAAATAGTTGGGGAGAGGAAGGGAGGCAAACCATAAGAGACTCTTGAATGCCGAGAACAAACTGAGGGCCGATGGGGGAGAGGAGAGAAAGGGGGTGATGGGCATGGAGGAGGGAACTTGTGGGGATGAGCACTGGGTGTTATATGGAAAACAACTTGACAATAAACTATTTAAAAAAAAAAACCATGGAGCGTCTGGGTGGCTTAGTGGGTTAAGCATCCGACTTTTGCTTAGGTCATGATCTCGCGGTTCGTGGGTTCGAGCCCCGCGTCGGGCTCTGTGCTGACTGCCAGCTCAGAGCCTGGAGCCTACTTTCAGAGCCTGTATCTCCCTTTCTCTCTGACCCTCCCCTGCTCACGCTGTCTCTCTCTCTCTCTCTCCTAGAAATAAATAAAAATATTAAAAAAAAAAAAGTGTCTGACTTTGGCTCAGGTCATGATCTCACAGTTCGTGGGTTCCAGCCCCATGTCAGGCTCTGTGCTGACAGCTAGCTCAGAGCCTGGAGCCTGTTTTAGAGTCTGTATCTCCCCCTCTCTGACCCTCCTCTGCTCATGTTCGCTCGCTCGCTCTCAGAAATAAATAAAACATTTTAAAAAAAGTAATATTACATTTATCCTTAATTGTGGTGTTATACCCATGACATGATTTGATAATAGTCTCATTAACTTTTGTGTCCTCTGTATTTTAAATTGTGGTTACCCTAGAGACTCCTTAAAACATTGTAAAGATGTAATGTACCATTGTAAACTGACATTGTTCGTTACATGCAAAACTCTTCTACTTAATCATCTCCACCCCTGTACCCACTTAGTTACCGTATCACAAATTCTGTTCTTTATGTTGTATACTTTATTACTTAGATTTGAGAATTTTATGCCCTTATTAAAAAGAAAAAAAATGCTAGCAGAAATGAAAGTTATATGTGCTACCTAAGTACAATACTAAAGATCTCTATGATTCTGTAAACATTTATATTTAACAGAAACCTCTGTATTGTCATGTGGTTTCACACTCTTTACAATCCTTTTATTTCAACCAAAAGGACTTCCCTAAACATTAATTAGAACAGGTCTACTGGTAAACTTAGAGTTGGTTGATATATTTTTTAAGTTTATTTATTTGAGAGAGACAGAGAGAGGGGCATAGAGAGAATCCCAAGTAAGCTCCGCACTGTCAGCACACAGCCTGACACAGGGCTCAAACGCATGAACTGTGCTATCATGACCTGAGCTGAAACCAAGTCAGATGCTCAATCACTCAGCCACTCAAGCTGAGTTTTTTTTGTTTTGTTTTGTTTTTAATCTTTCAGTACTTGAATACATTGTCCCATGCACTTCCTCCAATAAGTCTATTGAAAATCCCACTACTAATCTGATAGGAGCTCTGAGTTGCTTTTGTCATGGTGTTTTAAAGTTCGCCTTTCCCTTGTAATTTTCAATAGGTTAATTTTATAATGTGTCACCATGTTCATGTTTTTTTTTTTAAATAATGTTTCACTGTGTTCATACCTTGACATTTATCCTGCTGTGAATTTACTGAGCTTGTTGAAATTATCTCTTCTTTCCACATATGTAAGTACAAACCTTTAGTTTTTCACGTAAACTCTCTGTCCCCTTTCACTCTCCTCTCCTTATGGGGTGCCCTTAATTTACATTTGGACCTCTTTTTTGTGTCCCTTGAGTCACTTAGGCTCCATCCTTTTCCATATTTTTCTTGTTAACTCCCAGTAGATAATTTAAAACAAGGTATCTTTAAGTTGTCTGATCTTTCTCTGCTTGATCAAGTCCATCCCCCATCCAACACCCCACCAGCAACCCTCAGTTTGTTCTCTGTATTTAAGAGTCTCTTATGGTTTTCTCTCTTTCTGTTTTTATCTTCTATTTGCTTCCCTTTCCCTATGATCATCTGTTTTGTTTCTTAAAGTCTACAAATGAGTGAAATCATATCTTTTTTTTCTGACTTACTTCGCGTAGCGTAATTTACTCTATTTCCTTCCATGTTGTTCTAAATGGAAAGATTTCATTCTTTTTGATCACCAAGTAATGTTCTATTGTATGTACACACACACATACATACACACACACACTACATCTTTATCCATTAATCAGTCGATGGACATTTGGGCTCCTTCCATACTTTAGCTATTGTCAATAGTGCTCCTATAAACATTGGGGTGCATGTGCCCTTTTGAATCAGCATTCCTGTATCCTTTGTATAAGTGCAGTCGCTGGGTTGTAGAGTAGTTCTATTTTTAATTTTTTGAGGAACCTCCATACAGTTTTCCAAAGGGGGTGTACCAGTTTGCATTCCCAACCAGCAGTGCAAAAGGGTCCCTCTTTCTCTGCATCCTCACCAGCATCTGTTGTTGCCCACGTTGTTAATTTTAGCTATTCTGACTGGTGTGAGGTGGTATCCACTGTGATTTTGATTTGTGTTTTCCTGATGATGAGCGATCTTGAGCATTTTTTTCATGTCTGTTAGCCACTGCATGTCTTCTTTGGAAAAGTGTCTATTCATGTGTTTTGCCCATTTCTTCACTGGATCATTTGGGGGGTTTTGGGTGTTGAGTTTGATAAATTCTTTATAGATTGTGGATACTAACCCTTTGTCTGATATGTCATTTGCAAATATCTTCTCCCGTTCCATCTAGTGTGTTTTAGTTTTGTTTTTTGTTTCTTCCCCATGCAGAAGCTTTTTATCTGGATGAGGTCCATTTTTACTTTTGTTTCTCTTGCCTCTGGAGACATGACAAGTAAGAAGTTTGTGTAGCTGAGGTCAAAGAGGTTGTTGCCTGTTTTCTCCTCTAGGATTTTGGTGGCTTCCTGTCTGACATTTAGGTCTTTCATCTCTTTTGAGTTTACTTTTGTGTATGGTGTAAGAGAGTGGTCCAGGTTAATTTTGCATGTTGCTGTCTAGTTTTCCCAACACAATTTGCTGAAGAGACTGTCTTTATTCCATTGGATATTTTTTCCTGCTTTGTCATACATTCATTGGCCATACATTTGTCGGTCCATTTCTGAGTTCTCTATTCTGTTCAAGTGATCTGTGTGTCTGTTTTTGTGCCAGTACTATACTGTCTCTATGATTACAGCTTTGTAATACAACTTGAAGTCTAGAATTGTGATGCCTCCAGCTTTGGCTTTATTTTCCAACATTACTTTGGGTATTCTGGGTCTTTTGTGGTTGCTTACAAATTTTAGAGTTGTTTTAGCTCTGTGAACAATGCTGGTGTTATTTTGATAAGGATTACATTGAAGATATAGATTGGGTAGTATCAATATTTTAACAATATTTGTTCTTCCAATCCATGAGCATGGAATGTTTTTCCATTTCTTTCGTCAGTGTCTTCTTCAGTTCCTTTCATTAGCTTTCTATAGTTTTCTGTGTATAGATTTTTCACATCTTTGGTTAGGTTTATCCTTAGATATTTTGTTTTTTGGTGCAATTATAAATGGGATTGATTCTTTGATTTATTTTTCTGCTGCTTCATTATTGGTGTATAGAAATGCAACTGATTTCTATATTGATTTTATATCTTGGGACATTGCTGAATTCATGGATCAGTTCTAGCAGGGTTTTTTTTTTGTGGAGTCTTTTGGGTTTTCCACATAGAGTATCATGTTGTCTGTGAAGAGTGAGAGTTTGACTTCCTCCTTGCTGATTTGGAAGCCTTTTACTTCATTTTGTTGTCTGGTTGATGAGGCTAGAACTTCCAACATATGTGGTGTGAGTGGACATCCTTGTCATGTTCCTGACCTTAGGGGGAAAGCTCTCAGTTTTTCCCCATTGAGGATGATATTAGCTGTGGGTTTTTCGTATATGGCTTTTATGATGTTGAGGTATGTTCCTTCTGTTCCTACTTTCTTGAGGTTTTTTATCAAGAAAGGATGCTGCACTTTGTCAAATGTTTTTTCTGCATCTATTGAGAGGGTCATGTGATTCTTATCCTTTCTTTTATTAATGTGATGTACCACTGTGATTGATTAGGGATATTGAACCAGCCTTGCATCCCAGGAATAAACCCCACTTGATTGTGGTGAATAATTTTTGTAATATATTGTTGGATCTGGTTGGTTAGTATCTTGTTGAGAATTTTTGTATCCATGTTCATCAGGGAAATTGGTCTGTAGTTCTCCACTTTAGTGGGGTCTTTGTCTGATTTGGAAATCAAGGTAATGCTGGCCTTATAGAATGAATTTGCAAGTTTTCCTCCCATTACCACTTTTTGGAACAGCTTCAAAAGAATAGGTGTTAACTCTTCTTTAAATTTTTGGTAGAATTCTCCCTAGGGAGCCATCTGACCCTAGACTTTTGTTTGTTGGGAGATTTTTGATTACTGATTCATTGTCTTTACTGGTCTGTTCAAATATTTTATTTCTTTCTGCTTCAGTTTTGGTAGTTTATATGTTATTAGGAATTTGTCTATTTCTTCCAGATTACCCAATTTGTTGGCATATATTTGTTGGCTCATAATATTCTCTTATTATTGTTTGTGTTTCTGCAGTGTTGGTTGTGATCTCTCCTGTTTGATTTGTGATTTCATTCATTTGGGTCCTTTGTTTTTTCTTTGTGATCAGTCTGGCAAGGGGTTTATCAATTTTGTTAATACTTTCAAAGAACCAGCTCCTGGTTTCCTTGATCTGTTCTACTGTGTTTTGTTGTTGTTTTTGCTCCCCGCCCCCCAATATCATTGATTTCTGCTCTAATCTTTATTCCGGTTTTGGGCTTTATATGCTGTACTTTTTCCCATTCCTTTGTATGTAAGGTTATGTTCTGTATTTGAAACCTTTCTTCCTTATTTAGGAAGGCCCAGAGTGCTATATCCTTCCCTCTTATGACTGCCTTTACTGCATCCCAGAGGTTTGGGGATGGAGTGTTTTCATTTTCATTGGCTTCCATGTACTTTTTAATTTCCTCTCTAATTTATTGGTTAACACATTAATTCCTTACTAGGATAATCTTTAATCTCCAAATATCCATGGTCTTTCCATATTTTTTCTTGTGGTTGATTTCGAATTTTATAGCATTGTGGTCTGAAAATATTATGCATAGGTTTCTGATATCATTTAGTTATCTAGTTGTTTTCCTTTGTTCCTCCATGAGCACCTTATGATACTTTTTCTTTTTTTTTCTTTTTAAGATTTTTTATTTAAATGATTTCTATACCCATGTGAGGCAAGAACTCACAACCCCAAGATCAAGAGTCACACACTCCACCAACTGAGCCAGCCAGGTGCCCCATTTATGATTGTTTTTTTTTTTTTGAAATCTTTGTTAGGCAATTCTAGTTCTTTATTAATTAATTTAGGGCCAACTTTGTAGGTTTATTTTGTTCTTCTGATCTGAATGCCTTTTTCCATTTCTTTGTGTATTTTGTGACCTTTTTGTAAGATTTGGGAATTTAAAAAACCCTCTGGATACAGCCATATGTAGAAGGGAATGCGAAGAATGGTATTTCTGGTGCCTTTCACACATGATCTGGGGATTTGCAATGTTTGAGTTTTTATTATTTCCCAGTTTAAGAAATTGTAGTTGCAGTTCTTCCTCTCTTTGTCTCCAGCTCTGTAGTCACTATTGTTTGAACAAATGGTAACCTTTTATCTGAGTGGCCACCACATCGCGTCCAGAGGGTGCTCTCATTCCCTCTATTTTCCACGTCAACCATGACAGAAACAAGTCCCTCACACAGCTGCAAAGAAGTCATGAACGTACAGGTCATTAAGGGAAATGGATTGTAGTGCTGTGGAGGGCAGGGAGCTGTGGTTGTGATGAAGGGTGAGAGAAAGGGGAGCACACAGGGGAATGCAGGAGAATGCTTCTCAAAAGCCAGGGGCTGTACTTCATAAATTCTTAAAACCATCATGGCTTAAAGCCTAGAGTTTTAACAGTCAAGTGGAGACAAGTAACAGGAGACCACCACACTGCTCCTGGAGAGAAGGCAGGCACACAACTCGGGAGCAGACAGGTTGGAAACAATCATCTGAAGAATGCTAGGGGCACACAGGGGTGAGATTATTCACTATTCTAAGAGCACTTCCCTCAAAGGCAACATTCACTGAGATGCCTTTCTGAGAACGAGAGAGATGGGTGGCACTATTTCCATCCCTATTCCTCAGCATACACACAGAGCCACCTGAGTGAGGCTGCTCTATGGGGACACTGGTTGTCTAAGTTGGTGACACTGGTTTCCACCCAGTGCTGTGGTGGAAGTGCCATTCTGATTCAAGCTTGCCTCAGGCTGAGCAAGCTCAGCTCATCACCAGGAGACCTGCACAAGCTACTGCCCACACATTTCCTGAGCAGACAGTTCTACAGGGCCTCAGTTCTGGTGGAGCTGGTATCAGATCTGATTTCACAAAGACACCAGAGCACACCTACTGAACACTCACTACATTCAGGCTGGGGACCAAGCACTGTCCACAGCAGACAAGGATAGCATCTAGAGATCACTGGCCTGGAGGATTTAGCAGAAGATATAACTGGCTTTTCTAAATTACACAGGAAGGCAGAGACTTAGACAAAATGCCCAGATGGAAGAATGTTTCCCAAATGAAAGAACAAGATGTGGCTTCAGCCAGAGATTTAAGCAACATATTTATCAGTAGCATACCAAATGGAGATTATGAGACATTAATCATAAGGACATTCACTGAGTTGAGAAAAGAATAGTGAGAACCTTGCTTTATTTTTGAGAGAGAGACAGACAGAGCGTGAGCAGGGGAGGGGCAGAGAGAGAGAAAGAATCCAAAGAAGGCCCAGGCTGTGAGCTGTCAGCACAGAGCCTGATGTGGGGCTTGACCACACAGACTGCAAGATTATGACCCGAGCTGAAGTTGGTCACTTAATCAACTGAGCCACCCAGGCACCCTGTGAGATCCTTACCACAGAGGAAAAAAAGAATTAAAGAAGAATCAAACAATGATGAAGAATGCAAATAAGTGAGATTGGAAATTGGTCTGTTACAATGAATAGCAGGCTGGAGTAAACAGAGGAATGAATTGGTGACCTAGAAGACAAAATAATCTAAAGTAATTAAGTTGAACAAATGAGACAGAAGAATTATCGAATATCAGAAGAGATTTAGGGCATTCAGTGCCTCCATCAAAAGTAATGACATTCTTATTATAGGAGCTCCAGAATAAGGAGAGACAGAAAAAAAGTAGAAAAATTTCTTCAAGAAATAGCAGAAAACTTCCCTAGTCTGGTAGGGAAACAGACATCCTCAGGAGGCACAGTGTACTTGCATCAAAATAACCAAAAGCAGGCCCACACCAAGACATTGGGTTTAAAATTTCAAATATGGTGATAAATAAAAAACCTTAAAATCAGCAGTTATTCACTTGCAGGGGAAAACCCATAAGGCTAGCTGGAGATTTCTCAACAGAAACTTGGCAAGTGAGAAGTGAGTGGCATGATAGCTTTAATGTGCTGAATGGGAAACATCTGTAGCCAAGAATACTGTATCCACCAAGGCTATCATTCAGAATAGAAGGAAAGATAGATTTTCGCAGATGAGCAAACAGTAAAAGAATTTGGGATTACTCAAACAGCCCTGCAAGAAATGTTAAAGAGGGATCTTTGCCGTCACAGAAAACACCAAATGTGACAAAGACAAGAATGGATCAGAGAAAATGTCCAGAAAAAATGACAAAACAAGTAATAAAACAACAATAAATGCATATCTATCAATAATTACTTTGAAGAAAAGGTACTTATACATTCCCATAAGAACACTTAGGGTGTTTTGTTAAAAAACAAAAACAAAAATGACCCAGACCCATCTATATGCTGCCTGTAAGAGACTCAATCAAGTACTGAAGATATCTTCAGATTAAAAGAGAAGGGGTGGAGAAACATTTATCATGCAAATGGGTGTCAAAAGAAAGTCAGAGTAGCAATACTTATGATGGACAAACTGAACATTTTTGTTCTAGTATTGCATTTATCCTGCTTTGGTACCAGTGTAATCCTGGTCTCATAGAATGACTTTGAACAGATTCCCTCTATTCCATCATTTGTAAGATCTATAAGAAGATTGTCATTAATCTTTTTTTTTTTTTAAATGTTTGTTAGAATTGACCAGTGAAGGTATGTGGTCTTGGGCTTTTCTGTGCTGGGAGGGTGTTTTTTAATTTCAAATTCAGTTTTGTTATTCATCTCAGAAGATTTCATATTTCTTGGTTTCAAGATTCATATTTCAATCTTGCTAACTTGTGTGCATTTTTAGGAATTATCTGTGTTTTCCCCCATAAATTATCTGATTTGTTAATATATAATTATTCATAGTAATCTGTTATCATACTGTATACTAATTGGATTATTTGTTGTGTTATTTTCTCTTCCATTTCTCATTTGGTTTTTGGGTCTTGTCTCCTTTTTTCCTTAGTTAATCTAGTGAGAAAATTGATGATGATGTTTATTTTTTTGGAAATATTGGGCATTACTTTCAATGTTATGTTATTTATTCTGGTTTGTATTTTATTTATTTCTGACTTTTCCTGGTTGTTTTCTTCCTCTACTACAGTTCACCTATATTTGTTCTTTTTTTCTAGTTCCTTATGGTGTAAAGTTAAGAAAATAAATTTGAGGGGCGCCTGGGTGGCTTAGTCGGTTGGGCGTCCGACTTTCACTTGGGTCATGATCTCGCGGTTCGTGGGTTCGAGCCCCGCGTCAGGCTCTGTGCTGACTGCCGGCTCGGAGCCTGGAGCCTGTTTCAGAGTCTGTGACTCCTTCTCTCTCTGACCCTCTCCTGCTCACACTCTCTCTCTCTCTCTCCCCTAGAAATAAATAAAACATTAAAAAAATTAAAAAAAAGAAAAAGAAATTTGAGGGGCACCTGGGTGGCTCAGGTGATTAAGCATACTACTGTTGATTTTGGTTCAGGTCACCATCTCAGAGTTCGTGAGTTCAAGCCACATGTCAGGTTCCATGCTGAGAGCATGTAGCTTGCTTTGGATTGTGTCTTTCAAATATAAATAAACATTTAGGAAAAAAGGAAAATAAAATTGAAACAAACAGTTTAAGCCTTTATAGCATAAAAAATTGAAATTGGTGTGTCTAGTAGATAAAATTATTAGAAACAAATAATGCAACTGATGACCAAAAGAATAACACAACTAAAATATAAAAATAAGGATTCTCTAGGATTTCTATAGACTGTGTCATCTATGAACAGAAATAATTTTGTTTTTTGTCATCTAATTTAGATTCATTTACTTTTTTTTCTTTCCTAAGTATTTTGACTAAAACATCCACAACTATTTTGAATGGAAGTGGTGAAGTCACTTCATTCATTGCCTTGTCTGATCATACAGGAGAAGCTTCCAGTCTTTTACTATTGAATATGTGAGATTTCAGCTTTTCATACATACATGGCTTTTATTAGGTTGCAGTTGTTTCCTTGCATTCCTGCTTTATTGAGCTTTCTTAAAATATTTTTTAATGTTTATTATTGAGACAGAGAGAAACAGAGCATGAATGGGGGAGGGGCAGAGAGAGAGGGAGACACAGAATCTGAAGCAGGCTCCAGGCTCCAAGCTATCAGCACAGAGCCAGATGCAGGGCTCAAACCCACGAATCATGAGATCATGACCTGAGCCAAAGTCGAACACTTAACCGACTGAGCCACCCAGGCAGCTCATTTTATTGACTGTTTTTATTTTTTATTTTTATTTTTTTAACTTTTTTTTTTTAATGTTTTATTTATTTCTAGGAGAGAGAGAGACAGCGTGAGCAGGGGAGGGTCAGAGAGAGAGGGAGTCACAGACTGAAACAGGCTCCGGGCTCTGAGCTGGCAGTCAGCACAGAGCCCGATGCGGGGCTCGAACCCACGAACCGCGAGATCATGACCTAAGCAAAAGTCGGACGCTTAACCGACTAAACCACCCAGGCGCCCCTTATTGACTGTTTTTAATCATGAAGTGGTGTTCAATATGCTCACTTCCTGTTCTGTAACTAATATGATCACCATTTTTGATCTTTATTCTGTTAATGTGAAGTCTTAAACGGACAGTTTTCATGTGCTGAAACACCCTTGAATTCTAGGAAGAATTCACAGTTGACTGCTATAAAATGGTAAAATGAACTTTTGATCCAGTTTGCTTTATTTGTGTGTGTGTGTGTGTGTGTGTGTGTGTGTGTGTGTGTACTTTGCATGAGTATTCTCTACAGGTAGTAATTTGTATTCTTCTTTATTTGTAGCATCTTCCTTTAGTGTTGATAACCTCTTAATGCTAGTGTCACAGAGAGTTTTTCCATAATCTCCCTTGTTTTTACTCCTTGGAAATGTTTGAGGAGAATGAAGTACTTTCTCATTAACTGTATGAATTCTCTGAGAATTCATTTGGCACCGGACTTTTATTTATAGGGAGTTTTTTGTTTTGTTTTAATAACTTTTTCAATTTACTTAATAGTTGTAGATCAGTTGAGATTTTTAAAAATATTTCTTCATGATGAAGTCCAGGTAGGTTATATCTTTTTTGAAATTCATACCTATATTTTAGTATCTATCTTGGCTTATAATTATCCATTGTCACCTTTTAAAATTATTCTTATTTGCATGGTATTATTATACTGTGTCTGCCATCACTTCTTTACTTCTGACCTTAGTTGATTTTCTCTTTGATTCCTTCTTGATTTAGTTAAAAGTCTATCAATTTTGTTGACTTATTCTGAAAAATAAATATTTCTACTATTGATATTTCCTATGTTTGCTATATCCTAGTTTGTTCATTTGTGTTTTATGTTTAAATTTCCTTCCTTCTTGTAATTTTGGGCTTACGTGAGGCATAGGAAAGTGATTTGTGCTACACCATGACACTGAATTATCTATCAGGCCATGTGCTCAGTACGTTGCATACTAATTTATGTGCCCACGGAGGAATGAAGTCTTTATGCTTACTTCTCAGCCATCTTGCTGACCTTCTGTGACTGATATTAAGGTTGTATAATAGAAGTCATCAGCCCATTCATCTGAAAGTAGGAAGTGGAATGATTTTACTTTTCTGTTATTTGATATCTTTCAGCTATATCTTCACATGGCACCTTGAGCTTCCAGCTAAAGTCATGCATAGAAGCATCTTTTCAAAACAAGTCAATGGAGGCATATAAACACAGTACACTTGAGAATTTACACTTAACGACAGATGGGGACAATGATGGTGAAAGTGAAAGGCATCAAGGATATCATGGAGGACATATCCAAACTGAGACAGGTGCCCATAATAAGAATCCCACTGCCCCAAATGGTGAAGAATATAAAGCATTTTGGAAAAACTTCCTTTTTAAGTCCAGTACTTCAGCAGCTCAGTGTGTTTCTGTAAGCAATAGCTCAAATCAAGTATTCAAACATACAGATTTATGGAATGAAAATTTGGAAACTGTGGAAAATTACCTAGTCCATGCTGAAAATAATTATCTGAACTATTTTGAAAATAGGATTGCATTGACCTTTCAGTCTAATATTTCTGAAAGTCGGAGATTTAAAAATGAAGAAAAAAGTGCTAAGTTGCATAAATTTCAGAGGTCCTTTACTGAGCAGTCAACCCCACAAACTTACGAGAGCATTTATAATGAAGACACAATTTCTAAATGCAGTCAATCTGAGAAAATATTTAGCCACACCTCAAATGTTAACAAATGTCTGAGGAGTCATTTTTCAGAGAAGCATTTTGAATATAATAAATGTTGGGAAGACTTTTATCAAAGCTCAAAACTAATTACATATAATAAGAGTAAGCATATGGGAGAGAATTCTTCTAAGTATAATGAATATGGGAAAGCTCGTAACCAGTTCTCCAGTGTTGGTGATCATCAGAGGACTGATGTGGGAAAAAACACATACAGATGTCATAAACCTGGGAACATGTTTAGTCACTTATCAAGACTAACTATACATAAGACAATTGAAACTAGAGAGAATAGGTATGTTTGTAAGGAATGTGGCAAAACTTTTGACTCACACTCAAAACCAACTCAACGTCAGCAAATCCATACTGGAGAGAAACCTTACAAATGTGAAGAATGTGGTAAAGCCTTTAAGGACGGCTCATCACTAAATGGACATAGGCGAATCCATACTGGAGAGAAACATTACAAATGTAAAGAATGTGGCAAGGCCTTTACCCATCGCTCAAGCCTTACTCAGCATCACAGAATTCATACTGGAGAGAAACCATACAGATGTAAAGAATGTGGTAAGGCCTTTAACCAGTACTCAAAAGTTATTCAACATCACAGAATTCATACTGGAGAAAAACCTTACCAATGTAAAAAATGTGGCAAGGCCTTTAACTTGCACTCAAACCTTACTCAACATCACAGAATCCATACTGGAGAGAAACCTTACCAATGTAAAGAATGTGGCAAGGCCTTTAACCAGCACTCACACCTTACTCAACATCACAGAATTCATACTGGAGAGAAACCTTACAAATGTAAAGAATGTGGCAAAGCCTTTAAGAGGCACTCAAACCTTATTCAACATCACAGAATCCATACTGGAGAGAAACCTTACAAATGTAAAGAATGTGGCAAAGTATTTAATGGATATTCACAACTGACTATACATCACAGAATCCACACTGGAGAGAAACCTTATGACTGTAAAAAATGTGGCAAGGCCTTTAAACACCAATCAAACCTTACTCAACATCACAGAATCCATACTGGAGAGAAACCTTACGACTGTAAAGAATGTGGTAAGGCTTTTAATCAGCACTCAAACCTTATTCGACATCAAAGAATTCATACTGTATAGAAACCTTATAATGTAAAGAATGTGGCAAGGGCTTTACCCAGGACTCAAGCCTTACTCGACCATCACAGAGTTCATACTGGGGAAAATACTTACCAGTGTAAAAAATGTGGAAAGGCCTTTAATCACTATTCTACCTATAGTCATTATCAGAATTCATACTGGAGCAAGCCTTACAAATTTTAAGACTGAGAATTTGTAAGGACAGTTCAACTCTTACTCCACATCAGAGAATTAATATTGGAGAGTCATGATACACATGTAAAGACTGTGGCAAGATGTCTAAGCTGTGTAAGCCCTGATGCCTAGTCAGATAATGTGTCCTAGAGATGATTTTACAATATAAAAAAATTGCCAAGCCCTTTAATCCATGTTCAAGTCTCAATCGACACCAGACAGTTCATACTAGAGGGGTGTTCTATAAATAGGGAAAATGTGGTAACATTTTTAGACTGCTTCAGCCTTATTCAGCATCACAGGGTTCATACTAAGGAGAAACATTACAAATGTAAAGAAAGTGACAAACCTCTAGCTGAAACTCACAAAGCACTTAACATCATAGTTATGATACAAGAAAAAATTGTAAAATGTAAAGAGAGTGGCCTAGCCTTTAATTGCCATTCAGTCGTTACTCATGAGATACTCCAAAATGCATGCTTGGTTGAATCCCTACGAATGTTATGAATGAACAAAGACCTTCATTTTAATATAACCTTTAGAAAGCATCAGAGAAAAAATAAAGTAGCTTGAAACATATATTTAGAAATGTATTTAATTGAACATCAAATTCACAGTAGAAAGCACCACATCAGTCACTCTATTCAGACATTACATCAAAAGACTTACAAGGAATAATGTGAAGTTCAACACTTAGACAATGTATGTGCTATTTTACTTCAAAAGATAGAAGAGATAGGTTTTTGCATAGGTATAATTTCAATATGTTTTTGTTTTACATTGACCTTCTTTAAGATTTGTGACTAGCAAATATTAATGTGTTTCTAGTTTCATATTACTTTAGAAAATTCATTTATTCTGGGGGTGTGAGAAAGTTTGTGTCTGATTGTTGCTGCATCAGAGATATGAGATGCCCTTCCTTAGGTGAGGCTCAGGCATATCTAATTTTCCATGGAAGATGAAGGACAATGCAATGTGCAGTATATGTAGAAAATCTAAATGAAGATGCTATTTGTGGTTATCACATTGATGGAATTTATCATGAAAGAATTTAGAATATCCTTCTCCATTTATTAAAACTAAACAAGTTTCTCATTATTAGAAACAAAACTTTTACTGATTGGTCTTTAAGGAAAAAGAGGTGGCAGTCTAGTAATGTACTGATAAATTTCATAATAATAGAACTAGAGAATATGAATTGATGTGGTTGAAATGAAATCTTCATAGATATCAGAAAGAGAATAGCTAACTCTTCCCTAAAATGGCATAAGATTGTACATTCACATTTTTAAATAATTACTTTAGGTTTGGAGGAGTTTTAGTATGCAAAATTAAGCTATTAACAACTGAAAGTAGACTATCATGTTTTCTTTAAGCTTCATGGTAACCATAAAGTGAAAACCTGTAGTACATACACAAAAGATAAAAGAATGGAAGTACATCACTATCAAATCACAAAAGTAAAGAGCAAATCAATAAGAAAGGGCAAATAATTCTAAAACAGCCAAAAAACAATGAAAGAAGTGTTTCTAGAATTTGTGTGTGGGAAAATACTGTTGACTAAAAATTGTAATTTACTGTAACAAGTAGCCAATAGTTTATCAAAACCACTTGTATAGGCTAATAAATCTTTTCTACAGTAATCTGTTTTCTAACCTCTTGCTGTTGTACACTGTACTATTTTTTTCCCGCTCATGTCATCTAATTTACATTTTATGTGGTATTTTAATCTCCATATTTGTCCTTTTAGGCAGGTTGCCATAATACCCCTAAGTCCCAAGATTTATTATATTAATTTTGGGGCAATTTTTCTTTGTATAAAATTGCATTCTAAAAATAAGGTAACTACTGAAAGTTTATCCAATCAAACACTGTCCTTCCTTTGCTTCCACAACATCCCTAGACAAAGCTTACCGCTGTCTACTACAGAAGGAACATGCCTAACCGTTTGAATGGACAAATTTACTGGTCCAGTGAATTCTTGAAAATTTGAATATACGTCAGCTCATCATTTAACACCACACAGTATCACCTTTTGATCACTTTTCTCATATGGTATGAATATCTTGCCCGCTTGCATTGTGGGCATAAGAGTCAAGGTGACGTCTTTACTCTGCTCACTTTTGCACATGTGCTTTATAAGACTTCACACTTAGTAATGGCTCCCCAGAGCGCCTGTGCAGATAGAGTTTCCCCCTCAAGTGCTGCGCATGTGCACAAAGGACTTACGGCACACACCACGCCCTTCAGGGCCAAAGCCTGCAGTCATGTGCTCCTACCATCACCTGCCCATGTTTTCAGAGCAACAGCTCTGAATATTAGCTTAACCACCCACATATCTGAGTTCACAGTTAAGGCAAGTTGGGACCAGGCCTCTCTCAAACCAATGTTACCACACCCAGAGTTTTTAATGCCCTCTCCCATTTCTGCCTTACCTAGTACCAAAACTTCACACATGTGCACAGGCAGAATGTAGGTGAACCCGCCCCCCCCAACCTAACTATACAACCCACAATGTAAGGGACCCTGAGCAGACAGGGATCAGGGACTAGCCACTCAGGATCACCCTGTGTAATATAAACGCATAAAGTGTCCATCAATCCCAACTCCAGTAGCACTTATGATGAGCCTTCCCCCACCCCCTATTCCTGTTTCATACTTTGGGGCTAACATTGTGGGCAGAGTTCAGCTGTCCCAGAATTTGCATCTGGAATAGGCCTCGTGTCTACATGGTGCTTGCAGAGCCTAGCGGAGAATTATCCCTTCAGATTCTGTCGAAAATGATCTCGTAGACCACAAAACTACCCTCCATAGCTCCACCGCCAGCCCCTGATCCTTCTCAGAACAGTTCAGAGAACAGAGTTCCTAGCAGCTCCACTTCCTAGGCGAAGCTGGCATTCATACTTTACTGATACTCAGGCCCGGATAAAGGAGAGCAAAGAACTTAGAATTTAGGGAGTCAGTTTCATCTTTCTGGTTCAAACTGTGCTTCCAAGAACATAACATCCCACCTTCCATCCCTGGGATGTCCATTGATTTTCCACACATTAAAATTAACCAAACATAAGTGCAAATGATTGACCCATTAAATTTCCCTCAGAGCCTCTAATCCACCTTCCTGTCTCCCAGTCTGTTCTCTATGTTTGTGCTTCCACATCCAACATTATTTTTAAGATTACTGATAATGAAAAACAAGAGAAGAAATCTTTGCTCCCAGGAAGGGTCACCAAGCATCTAAATCCTAGAGAGAAAAAAAAAATGAACATATGGTTTCTAAGTACCAGGGTTTTAGAAAGATTAAACTGCATAATGTAATATTCCTGCCCAGCATCCTGGAGACCGTGAATCCTTATACACTTGGACTGTGTATTAGATACTCAATAAACATCCCTTTCATAAATGAGTACATATTATTTGTTCCATACAGCCTTGCTCAGACACTACTGCCTTATCTAGTCCCTTCTTAACTTGCAGGGGATGAGCAGAGAATGTCATCCTTCCAGAAGCTGTTCAGAATTTCCACTGGCAACAGCACTATTTGTGTTGAGACAGCATGGTTGGGCATAAGACGTTCAAGTGTGTTCTTGTTTTCTCTTGATTTGTGCTACTGGAGGTGAAGTCTGGGGACAGCAACCTCAACGGTTGTTAAAAGTACAAATTAGAACAGAGCAAGATGGCGGAGAAGTAGGGAGCTCCGTGCATTTTGCTCGCACCCATCTCTCAAACAGAGAAGGCCTGAAGTCATAGGACACTGAGCCATAGGAGTTTGGGAAGAGAAAGAGACAGAGTACACTGGGAAGGAAACCTCATAAGTGCATGAGTGGGAACTGGGGAAGATAAAAGCGGCCAGGATCCGGAGATGCGGAGGGAGGGAAGGGAACCTGGCTTGCGTGCAGCTGCGTTGAGTGATAAGACGTGGCGAGTCCAGGGGAAAGGAGAGAGAAGCTGAGATTGCTCATAGAACCGTCCCTGGAGAAGAGAAAAACCTTGGCTTGGAAAGAGAGTGTTTTTAGTTCTGGCTGGGGTGCTGACTTTGAACTAAGTGCCCCCGGTCCCAGAAGGTGCCAGAAAAAACTGCTCTGCAGCCCTCCCGGTGAAGAGCCTAAGTAACGTCATTTTGACATTAAGGTCTCCATTAAGAGCAACCTCAGGCTGCACGTAGCCCCAGTTCCTCAGATTGCTCAAAGCTAAAGCCATCCTTGGACCGCCCTCAGATCAGCTAATCAAAAAACATTCCTGTGGTCTAAGTCAAGGCTGGCAACTGTAGACAGTTATTCTGTACAAACTAGCCAATTTCTCACCACTTGCCTGAACCCCACGTGGGCCCTTTGAACTCATCTCATAATTGGTCATTTTCAAAGGATTCTCAAAAGTCATGACTGGGTCCCACCAAAAGTAATGAACACCTCACAGATACTGGTCAAAATTGTTACCATGGATGCTGTACAATTGTAATTGGTGCTTATGTGATGATGCTATACATACAACGTGTGCACTGTAACACCCCCATCCCTTACCCCTTAAAAACCCTGCTCGCTATTGTTCAGGACTTCACCTTGCTGCCACTACACCAGTAGGCAGGTGAGCCACTGCTCGAGCTTATAATAAAGACCCTTTTGTACTTGCATCGGTGTCAGCTCCTTGGGGGTCTCAGGGGACTCGCGAATCGGGCCCAACACCGGCACCATCCCCGGTGGCGGTGGCTGCAGTGGCGTGGATGCTGCGGGTATGAGGCTGCGTTCCCCGGGCTTGAGCCCCAGGAACGCAGAGGGGCGAGGCTGCTGCGTCCCCCACATGCACGTGGGGCGCGGAGGCCTTGGATCCCAGGTTGTATCGCTGCTTGACCCCAGCGGACCTGAGGCTGTGACACTTCCCCCACCCCCCACTCAACCCCTGGCAGCAGGGAAGCAGCCATCTGCGGGACTGTTTCGGATGGTATAAACAAGGCCTCTGGACTGGGACCTGGAAACGAAGTATGGTGTGGGGCATAGAACTCAGCCCACCTTGGCTATGTCCTCAGCACAGGGAGATCGGACCCTTCCCTGGGGAATTCTACCAGGCATTTAAATTTGATAACTGATTCGATTTCTTCACTAGTTATGGGTCTGTTCAGATTTTCTATCTCTTCCCGTTTGAATTTTCTTAGTGTGTGTTTAGCAATTTGTTTATTTCTTCTAAGTTGTCCAATTTGTTGGCATATAATTTTTCATAGTATTCCCTGATAATTGCTTGTATTTCTGAGGGGTTGGATGTAATAAGTCCTTTTTCATTCATGATTTTGTCTATTTGGGTGCTGTCTCTTTTCTTTTTGAGAAGTCTGGCTAGAGGTTTGTCAATTGTGTTTATTTTTTCAAAAAATCAACTCTTGGTTTCATTGATCTGTTCGACTGTTGTTTTTTTCGTTTGTTTCTATGTTGTTTATTTCTGCCCTGATTTTTATTATTTCTCTTCTTCTACTGGCTTGGGGTGCTCCTGTTGCTATCCCTCTTAGTTCCTTTAGGTACGCTGTAAGATTTTGTGTTTGCGCTTTTTCTAGTTTCTTGAAATAGGCCTGGAATGCAATGCACTTTCCTCTTATGACTGCCTTTGCTGCATCCCATAGAGCTTGGATTGTTGTATTTTCATTTTCATTTGTTTCTTTATATTTTTAAATTTCTTCTCTAATTGCGGGCAGTTGACCCATTCATTCTTTAGTAGGGTGTTCTTTAACCTCCATGTTTTTGGAGGTTTTCCAGACTTCTTCCTGTGATTGATTTCAAGTTTCATAGCATTGTGATCTGAAAGTGTGCATGGTATGATCTCAGTTCTTTCATATTTATTGAGGGCTGCTTTATGTCCCAGTATGTGATCTACCTTTGAGAATGTGCCATGCACACTTGAAAAGAAAGTGAGTTCCATGGCCTCAGGGTGTAGAGTTCTAAATATATCTGTCAAATCCATGTGGTGCAATGTGCCATTCAGGTCCATTGTTTCTTTAGTGATTTTCTGTCTAGTTGATCTATCCATTGCTGTACGTGGAGTATTAAAGTCCCCTGCTATTACCACATTCTTATCCATAAGATTGTTTCTGTTTATGATTAATTGTTTTATGTATTTGGGTGCTTTCTTATTTGGTGCATAGACATTTATAGTTGTTAGTTCTTCCTGACGGATAGACCCTGTAATTATTATAGAATGCCCTTCTTCATCCCTTGTTACTGCCCTTACTTTAAAGTCCAGTTTGTCTGATATAAGTATGGCTTCTCCAGCTTTCATTTGACTTCCAATGTCATGATAAATATTTCTCCATCCCATTACTTTCAATCTGAAGGTGTCCTCAGGTCTAAGATGAGTCTCTTGTAGACAGCAAATAGATGGATTTTATTTTTTTTATCCATTCTGCTACCGTATGTCTTTTGAGTGGACCATTTAGTCCATCTACATTCAGTGTTATTATTGAAAAATATGGGTTTAGAATCATTGTGTTCTTTGTAGGATTCATGCTTGTGGTGGTGTCTCTGGTACCTTGCATTCCTTGCAACATTTCCCTCATAGAGTCCCCGTCAGGATTTTTTCTGGGATGGTTTAGTGGTGACGAATTCTTTCAATTTTTGTTTCTTTGGAATGACTTTTATCTCTCCTTCTATTCTGAGTGACAGGCTTGCTGGATAGAGGATTCTTGGCTGCAGATTTTTTTCTGTTCATCACATTGAAGATTTCCTGCCATTCCTTTATGGCCTGCCAAGTTTCAGTAGATAGGTCTCTAACTACTGTGATAGGTCTCCCTTTGTATATTAGGGCCCTTTTCTCCCTAGCTGCTTTCAGAACTCTCTCTTTGTCCTTTTACTTTGCCAGTTTCACTATGATTTCTGTCTGAGAGGAATTCTCTGTGCCTCTTGGATTTCAATGTCTGTTTCCTTCCCCAGATTAGGAAAGTGCTCAGCTATAATTTTTCAAGTACCCCTTCAGCGCCTTTCCCTCTCTCTTCCTCTTCTGGAATTCCTATGATGCGGTCACTGTTCCATTTGATTGTATCACTCAGTTCTCGAATTCTACTTTTGTGCTCCTGGACCAGTTTATCTCTTTTTCTCAGCTTCCTTTTTCTATAATTGTGCCTTCTAATTCACCTCTTCTCCTCTCTCCCTCTTTAATCCATGCACTGGTCACTTCCATTTTATTATGCACCTCACTTATAGCATTTTTTAATTCATCACAAGTATTTTTTTAAATATTTTTATTTATTTCTAGGAGAGAGAGAGAGAGACAGCGTGAGCAGGGGAGGGTCAGAGAGAGAGGGAGTCACAAACTGAAACAGAATCCAGGCTCCGAGCTGGCAGTCAGCACAGAGCCCGACGCAGGGCTCGAACCCACGAACAGCGAGATCATGACCTAAGTGAAAGTCGGATGCTTAACCGACTAAGCCACCCAGGCACCCCTTCATCACAAGTATTTTTAAGAGCCATAGTCTTTGCAAGAATAGCTTCTCTAATGTCTTTCATCCCTTTTTCAAGCCAAGAGATTAATTTTGTGACTATTGTTCAAAATTCTTGTTCCGTTATGTTGCTTATATCTGTTTTGAGCAGTTCTTTAGCTGTCACTTCTTCCTGGAATTTCTTTAGAGGAGAGTTTTTCCATTTCATCATTTTTTTTAATGTTTTATTTATTTCTAAGAGAGAGACAGCATGAGCAGGGGAGGGTCAGAGAGAGAGGGAGGCACAGACTGAAACAGGCTCCAGGCTCTGAGCTGGCAGTCAGCACAGAGCCCGACGCGGGGCTCAAACCCATGAACCGCGAGATCATAACCTAAGTGAAAGTCGGACACTTAACTGACTAAGCCACCCAGGCGCCCCCCATTTCATCATTTTGGATAGCTTTCTGTCTCTTGTCAGTTTTAAAATATTGTTATGTCTTCCGCACCTGTGAGTACTGCTATATTAAAGAAGGCTCATTGTCCAGGGCCTGTCCATTCAGGAAGTGTTCTTTTAATGGTGTCTCTTGGTCTCTCTTGTTGAAACTTTGATTATTTTATTTCCTTACATATAGTGATATTTGGGACTCTCCACCATGTGTACTTTGGCTTGCTTCTTGAGATAGCCCTGAACAGAAAAACAGACAGACAAACACACAGGGAACAAAAGCACGCAAATGCACAGACAAATTCAACAAGCAAGCAAAATGAAAGGGAAAAGGAAAAGAAAAAAGAAAAAGAAAAAACCCAAAAGACAAATGACAGTCTAAAAGCATAAAACCAGAAATTCCAGCTACAAATAAAGAGCAGGGTATATGCAGTGCTGATGGAAGAGCAAAATGACAGGGGTTGGGAGAAAGCAAATGTGGACATTGGCCAGGCCGACTAAGAGGCTTAATTCAGAGGGAGAAAGAGGAGAATATGGTAGGAGATGAGGAGAGAGGAACAAAGACAATGTTACCCAAAGAAACTATATAGTCTGATTGTTCCAGAGAGAGAGAGAAAGGAAAGTAATGACAGAGGTGTAGAATATGCATCCAGAGAATGGATTAAATGTGACTGCTTAAGCAAACTAATGACCAGAGTGCTCATTCTAGCAGAGGGGAGTGATAAGAATGAGAAAGGGGGAAATATATCTGAATAGCAAGAATTGATCCAGAGCTAATCACAGCAGTGCGTCACTGTTGTTCTTGCTTCAGGCTCCGGTAAAAAAAAAAAAAAAAAAAGCAGCTCTCCAGTGCGGATGGATGTGGTTTTGTGTAGGCAGATCTCCCCTCGACTGAGGGTCCCTTGGGCCGCTCCTTACGGCCCCATCTTGGTTGTTATGGGGAGAAAAATGGTGGCGCCCCAGTCCCTTCTTCAACCAGGCATTGCAAATCTCTTTTGGGTCCGATTTCCTTGTGCCACGGGTGCAGCCAAGATGGGCTGTGTTCATATCCCAAGTCCTGCCTTGTTTCCAGATCTTAGTCGGAGCGCTTTAATGATACCACCTGAAATGTAATCCCGCAGGCCGGGCTGCCTCCTAGCCAGGGATCGAGAGCAGTGGAGCAGTTTCTCCTGGTGCCGCCTGGGACCAAGGCACCCAGCCCAAAGACAGCGCCACAGCTAGAGATGGGATGTCTCCGAGCGCCCTGTGGTTAGGAATGGGATGATAGGATCACTCTTCGTCCTGGGCTGAGGTTTTTCTCTTCTCCAGGAACAGCTCTATGAGCGGTTTCAGCTGCTCTTTCTCTTCCCCTCCTCTCTCTGCAGCTGTCTGCGAAGAGGGCTCCCTCCCCTCCGTGCCTCTGCGACCCGGCCCATTTTTATCTTCTCCAGTTTGCAATCACTCACCTCTGAGGCTGTCTTCTTAGTGGACTCTGTCTCTTTTCCTCCCAGACTCTTGTGGTTCAGTGTCGTATGGCTTCAGGCCTTCTTTGTTTGAGAGATGCAGGTGAGCGAAATGTATGGAGTGCCCCACTTCTCCACCATCTTGCCTCATCTGCTCGTAGTTTTTGAATAATCACTTGTATTTATTTTTGCTAATTTTTCTATTAGACACTTACAGAAACTTCACTTTCAGTTTTTTATGCTATAAATGCTTGAGTTAAGTACTTTATTTCAACTTTTTATCTTAATATTACACCATAAGGAACTAGTGAAGGAAGAAATTCAATAGACGGAAATACTAAAGAGAAACCAGAAATAAATAAAACACCCGAATAAATAATAACATAACGTTGAATGTAATACCCTTTTTCTCCAAAACACGAAACAAAATCGGCAATGCTTTAAATACACTAACTTAAAAAAAAGACTCAAGCCCAAAATGAGAAATGGAAAAGAAAATGATGCAACAGTCAACCATAGAAACATGTAGTTTGATAAAAGATTGCTATTAACAAATATCTACTAATATGTTATATAATTTAGAAAAGCCCAAGACCACATGTCTTCTCTGGTCCATCTATGAAACATTTTCCAAAGTAATTACTGGGAAACCTACGTGGCTCGGTTCGTTAAGTATCTGATTTGGTTTTGGCTCAGGTCATTATCTCACAATTTGTGAGTTTGAACCCCACATTGGGCTCTACATTCACAGTGAGGATCCTGCTTGGGATTCTCTCTCTGTGCCTCTCCCTTGCATGCTCTCCTCTTTCTCTCTCTCAAAATGAATAAATAAACCTGAAAAGAGATCATGGAGATCATTACATTTAAAAAGCTAAGTACTGGGGCGCCTGGGTGGCTTAGTCGGTTAAGCATCCGACTTTTGCTTAGGTCATGATCTCGCGGTTTGTGGGTTCGAGCCCCGCGTCGGGCTCTGTGCTGACTGCCAGCTCAGAGCCTGGAGCCTGTTCCAGTCTGTGACTCCCTCTCTCTCTGACCCTCCCCTGCTCACGCTATCTCTCTCTCTCTCTCTCTCTCTCTCGTAGAAATAAATAAAACATTTAAAAAAATAAATACTTGTAAAAAAAATATTACAAATAGTAGAATACAGGGAACCCATTCAAAATCATTCTCCAAGGCAGGCGTTACCCTTGTAGCAAAACAGGAAACCAGAATACAAGAACAAAAAGAGTCTACATTGTCTTTTTGTTTAATATAAATATTGCTACTCTGGCCTACTTTTGACATCATTTGCATGATAAATGTTTCTTCCATTCTGTCTTTCAGTCTGCAGGGTACTTCAGGTCTAAATTGATTCTCTTGTAGGCAAGCTGTAGATGGGTCTGGGGTTGTTTTTTTGTTTGTTTTTTAATTGAACAGAACACCCTCTGTGTTTTGATTGGAGTGTATAGTACATTTTCATTCAAAGTAGTTATTTGGTTGATACATATTTATTGCCATTTTATTACTTGTTTTGTATTGTTTCCGGAGAGTTTCTCTAATCCTTTTTTGTCTTTGTCAATTTTGATCTCTTCATTCAAAGATTTCCCTTGAACATTTTTTGGAGGGCTGGTTAGGTAGTCACAAACTTCTTTAGCTTTTATCTGTCTGGAAAACTCTTTGTCTCTTCTCTATTCTGAATGATAGCTTTCTAGATAGAGTATTTTGGGGTGCATGTTTTTCCTCTTCAGCACTTTGAATATATCATGCCCTTCCCTTCAGGCTTGCCAAGTTTCTGTTGAGAAATCTCCAGCTAGCCTTATGGGTTTTTCAGTTTAAGTGAAATACTTGTGTCTTGCTGCTTTTAAGACTATCACCATAGTTTGCAAATTTGATTCCAATATGTCTTGGTGTTTGCCTGCTTTTGATGGTTTTGGTGGGAGTTCTCTGTGCCTCTTGGTTTTGGAGAAGGATATGCCTCCTTCAACTGAATAGGGAAGTTTTCTGCTATTATTCCTTGAAATAAATTTTCTGACTCCCTTTCTCTCTTCTTCTGCGACTCCTACAATACAAATGTTATCACGTTTGATGGAGTCCCTGATTTCCTAAGTCTACTTTGTATTACATAATTCTTATCTCTTTCTCTTCCTCAAGCTTCATTAATTTCCATTATTTTATTTTCAAGGTTACTAATTAGTTCTTCTGCTTCTTCCAGCCAGCTGTTCATTGCATTAAATGTGTTTAGAATCATGTTTATTGTATTGGGGCGCCTGGGTGGCTTAGTCGGTTGGGCGTCCGACTTTTTCTTAGGTCATGATCTCGCGGTGGTGGGTTCGAGCCCTGCATCAGGCTCTGTGCTGACTGCCAGCTCAGAGCCTGGAGCCTATTTCGGAGTCTGTGTCTCCCTCTCTCTCTGACCCTCCCCTCTTCACGCTGTCTCTCTCTCTCCTAGAAATAAATAAAAATATTAAAAAAAAAAAAAGAATCCTGCTTATTGCATTTTGTATCTCTGATCCATTTTTAACTCTCTTTCCATGTGGTAAGGGTCTCACTGCTGTCTTCCATTCTCTTCTCAACCCACTGAGTATTCTTATGATAGTTGCCTTAAATTTTCCACCTAGGATGTTACTGATAAAGTGTTTCACTTAGATCTCCGGCCATGTCCATATCATGTTCTTTCATTTTGAAAAAATTCTTCCATTCTTGACATTTGTCTAAGTCTTGGCCTTCCTCTGTATGTTAAAACAGCGAGTTATGTCTCCTGCTCTATCTTTCAGGCCAGTGGTCTGTAGAGGCTCTACTGCCTGTGTTTGGCCTTAATGTGGTGAGTTTCAACTATGTGTGCTGTGGTCTGCTTGTGAGATGAGACCTGACATCAACTCCACCAGAACAGAGGCCCTACAAAACAGTGTGGTCAGATACAGAGTGGGCAGCAGCTTGTGCAGGTCTCCTGGGGCAGGGGCCAACCTTGCTGGGTTGGGGGAGTCTTGACTGAAAAGGGCAGTCCTGCAAGAGCATGGGGTGGGTGGGTGAGGCTTGTTGTAAGCAAGGCAGATAGCCAGTGTCCCTGCTGAGGTGTTTCTCCCAGGTGGCTCTGTGTATGCTGAGGAGCAGAGGAGGGAAAGGGCACCAGCCAGCTCCTTTGTTCCCCATCATGCACCTCAGTGAAGGACTCCTAGAATACCAAATAATCTCACCCAACTGTGCCCCCAAGTGCTCTACAGATCACTGATTCTATGCTGTATATCCCAGGTTGTGTGCCTGTCTTCTGTCCAGGAGCAGTGCACTGTCCTCCTGGCTCTTTCCCAGTTATGCCTGCTTACCTATAAAACTCGAAGTTTGAAGCCACACTGCAGGAAGTCACAATATTCAGCCATTCTCAGTTTCCAACTCAATGGCTTTGGAGTAATGTTCTTTTTGTACATTCTCCTGTGGGTTCCACTCACAGCTCACACACACACACCTCAACAGCACTAAAATCTGTTTCTCCCTAAGCCAAGTCTCTACACTTTCTACAATCTTTGATGTGCCTCTTCTCTCTCATTAGCTGGGTAGTTCCTCTTTCAGTCTTCAGATTGCTTTTTGGGATATTTAGTATGATTTGGTAGTTTCCTAGATGTGTTTATGGGATGTGATAAGGCTAAGGTCCTCCTACTCTGTCACTATACTATCTTCTTCCTTTTCTCTTAAGAATCCTTATTTTTTTAATTTAAACTTTATTTTATTTTACAGAGAGAATGAACAAGTGGGGAGATCAGCACAGGTAGGGAGAGTGTCTCAAGCCAGCCCCATGCTAGGTGTGGAGCCTGACACAGGGCTCAATCCCATGACAAAATTCACCAAAATCATCAGTCAGACATTCCACCGACTGAGCCGCCCAGGCACTCCTGAAGAATCCTCATTTTAAAAAACATGTTAAAACTCACACAAGTTTACAAAATTGGAGAATACAAACTCAACACATAAAAATTTATTGTGTTTATACAAAGATCAAGCCCCAAAATAAAATATAATTACATTTATAGTGGCCTCACAAAGAATAAACTGCCTAAGATTTAACATAATGCTAGAGGTCAAAACTGATGTAATGAAAACTATAAAATATTGTAAAGGAATTGAAAGAAGAAATAAGTGAAAACACATCCATGTTCTTGCACTGGAGCACATAAAACTATTTAGCTCTCAGTACTACTCAAAATGACCTACCAATTTAATGCACTTTCTATCAGAATCCCAATGACATTTTTGGCAGAATGATCACAACCAAATGGAACATTCACATGGATATTACAGGATATTACATACTTGGAATAATCTTGAAAATGAAGAGCACTTTGGTGGCACCACATTTCCTGGTTTACACCATACTACAAAATCATAGTTATCAAAATAATGAGCTACAAAAGAAAACAGAGGCATAGAATAATGAAAAAGAGATATTGAGCTGCACGTGCACTTCAGTGTCAATGTGTATGAAAATGAACAGAAGATCTTACAACTCACATTCTGATTTGGATTTCTAGATGCGGTCTGAGTTTCTACCTTTCTCACATGCCTGAAACTGATGCTAACATCTTTGGTTCAAGAGCCAAATTTCTTAAAATTCCAAGAAAAAAAACAAAAGACAAGAAATCGTGGAAGACTTTGAACTTAAAGAATAATGTGGAAATTATAAACCCTAAAGTAATGAAGAGAAACAACCATTTTCCTTGAACATTTACTACACGCTACATTCCGTTCTAACAGTTTTGCATAAATTCACCCATGGATCCACAGTAACCTATGAGAATAGTAGTATTGTTTTTCATCTTTCAAAAGAATATCTGGCAAAATTTCATTAACAGTAGAGCATGAAGTTTTCTCCTTCTTGTCTGACTTTCAATTTGTCTAAGAGAAATACACCAACCAGTATATAGAGGAAAACCTAAAAGGTTCACAGGAAATTTCAACATGACAATAGCAATACAAATACAATAAAACCACAAAACTGATCAACTAAAAAATAAGTAAGGGTGCCACGTAAAATACAAAAATGACAAATTGAACAAAAAAGAATAAAAGTGATAGAGTAAGATCTTTTTACTCTCACTGAAACTAAGAAGTTTTCAGTGGCATAAAACTTATACATCTATTTGTGGAGGAAGGTTTTTGTGACTTGTGGACACACCACAAACACGCACACACTCATGCAATAGAAATAAGTATTGTTTGTGCATCTCCTATAGCATTGAACATCTTTCTCTCATTTATCTTTTGTGCAGAGTTATATTTTACAATTTTAATGCAGTTGAACACATATGGTGGATATTTTATCTAAGCCACAGAGAAATCATAAGGAAGAGTATCTGTGGGACATGAGTGCAGAATAAAATGGAAACTTTCAGGACTAAGCCCTGACTGACTCACAATCTCCACTTCAAACACCACTTTCTACAGCACACAAAGGAGAGATCCTTCATTTTCCAAAGCAGACTAAAAACAAAGTGAAATGAAGAAGGAAGCTTCCAGAATAAATGAGGTGATTTACAAATTTTTCAATGAAGATACTTAATGATAAAAGAAAAAAATATTAACCTTATAGTGGAGGGATCCAGCAAAGAGCAGAGGAAATGATGTGCATGAACCTGTAACGGGTTACATTGACATCAGATTCCTAAAGCTCTTCAAATGACACATAATAACTGCTGTGAAATAAATGCCCAGAACAAGTAAACCACAATCTACATGTAAACATGAAAACATCCATTTTATTAAAATATAAGTAACTATAGGGGCGCCTGGGTGGCTTAGTCGGTTAAGGGTCCGACTTTCGCTTAGGTCATGATCTCGCGGTTCGTGGGTTCGAGCCCCGCGTCGGGCTCTGTGCTGACTGCCAGCTCAGAGCCTGGAGCCTGTTCAGTCTGTGACTCCCTCTCTCTCTCTGACCCTCCCCTACTCACGCTCTCTCTCTCTCTCTCTCCTAGAAATAAAAAAATAAATAAAATAAAATAAAATAAAATAAAGTAACTATAGCTTGACAAACAATTCAAATAATCATTTTAAAGATACTCATGGAAGAAGAAGAGACAACAAATAACTAAATAATAGGAAAACTCTGCAGGACTAACATGTAAACCCAAAGAGACAAGGTATAACAAACAAGCAACCAGAAATTGGATGTCAAAGAGTATAATCACTGAATTTAAAAATATACTAAGGAGTCTGCAACAGACTTGATGAAGAAGAAGAAAGAATCAGACACTCTAAAGACCTCTAGTTTGGGGGTATGATCCTGGGTGGCTCAGTCGGTTAAGCATCCAACTTTGGCTCAGGTCATGATCTCATGGTTCATTCTCCTGTGTGCTCCACTCTCTCTCACCCTTCTCCGCAACCACAGCCCTCCCTCCCCAGCCTTTCAGCAGCACTATAATCTGTTTCTCCCTAAGGCAAGTGAGTGTCAGTCCTGCAACGGACTCTGTGCTGATAGTTCAGGGCATGGAGTCTGCTTTGGATTCTGTGTCTCCTCTCTCTGTCCAGCTCCCACTCAAATTGTTGCTCTCTCTCAAAAAAGAATAAACATTAAAAAAAAAATTAAGACCCCTAGTTTTAACTTATATACTAAGAGGACCAAAGAAAAATGTGGAAAAGGACAGAGTCTAGGGACTCATGGGACACCAACAAGTGGACCAATATGTACACTAAGGGGACTCTATAAGAAGAGGAGAGTAAAAAGGATTAGAGTATTTACATGAAGAACTAAAGGCACGTACTTCCCAAGTATGTGGAAGGAAGAGACAAGTTCAACAAGCTCAGTAAAGTCAACATAGGGTAAGTATCAAGACATGAACAGTGACCTCTGTATTTATCAAAAATCACAGGTGAAAAGAGGATTTTGAAACAGCTTGATGGAAGCAACTCATCTTGTACTAGAGAGCTCCTATAAAATTAGTAGTGGGATTCTCAGTAGACCTTATAGGAAGAAGTGCATGTGACCATGTACTCAAGTACTATAAGCTCAAAAAATACTCACCAAGAATACTCTACTTGGCAAATCTGTTTTCCAGGAATGTAGAAATGAAGACTTTACCAAGTGAAAACCCTTCTAAGTTTATAAATAGACCCATCTTGGGGCGCCTGGGTGGCTTAGTCGGTTAAGCGTCCGACTTTCGCTTAGGTCATGATCTCGCGGTTCGTGGGTTCGAGCCCCGCGTCGGGCCCTGTGCTGACTGCCAGCTCAGAGCTTGGAGCCTGTTTCAGTCTGTGACTCCCTCTCTCTCTGACCCTCCCCTGCTCATGCTGTCTCTCTCTCTCTCTCCTAGAAATAAATAAAACATTAAAAAAAAAATTTATAAATAGACCCATCTTACAACAAATTTTAAAGAAAGTCCTTCTTGTTAAAATAATAGGATTCTAAAGAGTACCTGAAACCACATTATAACATAAAGCTCTCTGATAAATATAAATATTTACAGAAAGAAACCTATAATTTTTTAATGAGGTGGCACAAGTGAATTTTTTATGGTACAGATTTTCTTCTTAAAAGCATAAAAACCATAAATCTAGGTAATCAAGTACACACCACAAGTATGGAATTTGTGATATCATCACCATAAAGTACATACAGGAGAATAGATGATAAGTACAAAAGTTTTGTGTAAAATTGAACATATGAGTTTAAAATGGTTTTTTATATCTTTAAGATTATTTTAAAAAATTTTAATAGTTTGTCAAGTTGGTTTCCATATAACACCCAGTGCTAAGTAATCTCAATGTAACCACAATGAAAATACAAACAGAAGACATAAAAGTGAATGAGAATGGTTTAAAAGCATGCCATGGGTATTGCACCAAAATTAAGGATATAATATAATAACTAATCTTGACAAACAGATATAATGTTTAAAAATTATTTTTACTTTAGGGGCGTCTGGGTGGCTCAGTTGATTAGGCGTCCAACTTCAACTAAGGTCATGATCTCATGGTTTATGAGTTTGAGCCCCTTGTGCTGACACCCCAGAGCCTGGAGCCCATTTCAGATTCTGTGTCTCCCTCTTTCTCTGGCCCTCCCCTGCTCACAGTCTGTCTCTCTCTCAAAAATAAATAAACATTTAAAATTTTTTAATAAAAAATACTTTTACCTTAAAAAGAGTGTTTCTCAGTGTGGAGGTTCCTCAGGAAACTAACAATAGAACTCCCCTATGACCCAGCAATAGCACTGCTAGGAATTTACCCAAGGGATCCAGGAATGCTGATGCATAGGAGTACATGTACCCCAATGTTCATAGCAGCACTCTCCACAATAGCCAAAACATGGAAAGAGCCTAAGTGTCCATCAACGGACGAATGGACCAAGAAGATGTGGTTTATCTATACGATGGAATAGTACATGGCAATGAGAAGCAATGAAATCTGGCCATGTTTAGCAACATGGATGGATCTTGAGGGTGTTATGCTTAGCGAAATAAGTCAGACAGAGAAGGACAAATATCACATGTTTGCATGTATAGCAGGATTAGGAGGAACTTAACTGAGGACCATGGGGGAGAAGAATGGGGGAAACGGTGGGGGAAAGGGAGAGAGGCAAACCATGAGAGACTCTTGAGTGCTGAGAACAAACTGAGGACTGATGGGTGTGGGGGAAGGGGGTAGATAGGCATGGAGAGGGGCACTTGTGAGGATGAGCACTGGGTGTTATATGGAAACCAACTTGACAATAAACTATTTGTAATAAAAAAAAAGTGTTTCATGCAAAGAGAATATAAATTCACCAATAAATAGAGATGAAATTAATTCTATTCTTATGACAACTTCACCTAGACATGAAACAACATACACTGAACATTAACCAAGGAAAGAAATACACAAGACGAATGACGAAGTATGTACGGGTGAAATTTATACAGACAAATACAGAATTTTAGTGGCACAGGGCATAAAGCTGATTCACATTCGAGTTACACTCACATTGTCAAAAACATAACCAGTTGACAGTTGTCATCTTATAAGAAAATACACAGTTACAAATGAAGCCACAACGAACTAGTCTTGCAGAACATCCCATAGACAAGGAGGCATATTTTATGGAATTGCAAAAACAGAATAAGACTAAATTTAACCCAAAAAAGAGATGAATTATTTCAAAGGAAACCTTTTTTTAAATGTTTTTTTTTTATTTGTTTTTGAGAGAGAGAGACATCATGAGCAGGGGAGGGTCAGAGAGAGAGGGAGACACAGAATCTGAAACAGGCTCCAGGCTCTGAGCTAGCTATCAGCACAGAGCCCAACGCGGGGCTCGAACCCACAAACGGTGAGATCATGACCTGAGCCGAAGTCGGATGCTTAACTGACTGAGCCACCCAGGAGCCCCTCAAAGGAAACCTTTTATGTAACTATAATTTTAAACTATGTGTAACCAGGAAAAATAAGCATTTTGAATTACTGGCATGTCTCCATTGACAGTAAAATTGTAAAGAATATTCATTAAAATCAACCATGAAAACTTCTAATAAAAAATTTTATGAATAAGCACTTAAAAGTTATTAAAATATATTGTTATCAATATATCCCTCTTCTCACATAGAATTTAAGGGTATATATATAATCCATTCTTTAGAATCAAACTAACAAAAATCTTTTTAATTTTTTTTTAATAGTTTATTGTCAAGTTGGTTTCCATATAACACCCAGTGCTCATCTCCACAAGTGCCCTCTTTATTTAGAGAGAGAGAGAGTATGCAAGCACACGCAGGCTGGGGAGTGACAGAGAGAGGGAGAGAATCCTAATCAGGCTCCATACTTTCAGTACAGAGCCTGAGAGAGATTCAATCTCAGGGACACTGAGATCATGGTGTGAGATGAAATCAAAAGTGGGAGACTTAACGGACTGAGCCACCCAAGTGCCCCAAGCAAAACCCTTTCATTTCTAAACAAACACCATCAAAGTTGAAAAATAGGCTGACAATCACTTTATTAAAAAAAAAGTCTTGGTTTAAGTTTAGATACATTTTGTGTAAAGTAAAAAAAAACCTACTGTGAAGTAAAATTACATTTATGATTAAGGCTTTTTTCTAAATATAAAAATTTTACTAATTCTCTACCTCACACATCATAAAGCACGTGCCCAGTTTACAACTTTGAGTTAATAAATCAGAAACGAATCTCATCTATAACTACTTAGAAAATGAAAACATTTATAACAAATCACAGGAACTTCATATAACACAAAATATGAAAATTATGAAATTATTAAGAAATAAGGTTTTGACTGAGACTTAATTACAGGCTGCAAGTTCTAAGTTCTAAATCTTCTAGTTTACCTGTCGCATTAATTTAGTTATGAATGTTAGGATAAACAAATTATTTCACCATTGAGGAATGGAACACACGCAGTCAAAATTTTTTATTTTAGTTCATACAAAAAAAAATGAACTTCTGATGTGAAATAGAGGATTAGATTTTCTCATTTTAGGAAGGTGCTTTATCTGATGAAATTACTGAATCTCAATTTAGTATGATTATCATTAAAGCCTCAGTAACATTGGAAAGCATAAAACAGAAATAATGTGATACTTGTCTCTGGTGTTCCTGGAATTTGGGCACCAACCCCTCCTCCACCCCACTATGCCCAATACTACCCTGAGACACTTCTCACAGGAGGCAAAACAGAAATTGGAAACAGCTTAGCATAGAGTTCTTCAGAAATACAGAAAATTCCCCAGGGCCCTCAAAGTAGTGGAAAAGCTCTCAGATTATGGTGACCCTCACTGTGGATGTGATGGACCATCACTGGAGCTGAAGCAGAATCCTTAGACAGTGTAAGAGCATGATGTGTTAGAAAGCAGATGTCTTACTCTGAGAGGGAGAGACATAAAATTAGGCTTCTCAAACTAATTTCCACTCAAGGAGACTACTTGAACCACATTTTAAGTTGTCTTCCTGGTTCCTATTTGGACCTCATCTCTGTCACCTGCTTCATTCATTCCCACCTAGCTGGGTGTGATGCTACTGTCTCCTTTCTCTTCATATTCCAGAGCTCCCTCTTTTGTTCCAAAAAAAATGACCAGATCTGGTTTTGACCAATGAGTCCTGATTATCAGAAAAAGTAATGTATTATTGGAGATTCTACCTTTCAACCAGTATTGTACTCAGTAGAAAAGAGAGAACATTGTAGAATTCTAGAAAATGATTTTCCAAAAGCTGTTGCCAAACAGCCCCTTTATAACATGCAGGAGGGATTTGCAGTGTTCAGATCTTGACCTCCACTTCAAGTATTACCACTACAATAATGAGTAGCAAATGGAGATTAGGTGGGCAATACCATTTTATATCAGTCAATGTTTACAATTGCCAGTAAATTACAGAAATGATGATCTTACATTAAAGAAGGGGAAGCTAAAGCTGAAAAGGAAACACCATGCAGGTATTTCTCTATTCTACAAACCCCTACTTCTTTCTCTTACTGCAGGGATCTGAATCCCAGTCATGCATGGAGGAAGCTTCCAGGAGAGAGTCTTCCTTTGGAGGAAGGAACAAAACCTTGAGTGTGGTTTGGGAAATCTGGAAGGAGTTATCCTCACCCAGAAAGAGTAGGTGTCCATACTTCTCTAACATCACATCCCTGTACAGCTCCCACTGACTGTAGTTCAGGCGTCCCCACTCCTCCTGAGAGAATTCTATGGCCACATCCCTGTAGGTCAGCAGTCCCTGCAATAAATAATACAGTTATCAAGTGGCCATAAGCAGTGTTCATAATGGTACCTAAAATGAAAGAGGGAGTTAATGTCCCCACCTGGACCCCAAGACCTAATCTTCACTGCTTACCTGCTGTACCTACTAATTTCTCCATTCCACCTTATCTTTTACTTCAGGAAAAACATCCCAGGGCACAGCCTTCTGTGATGCAAACGGAAACTATACAAAAGGTAATGTCTTCCCAGAGATAGAGTTTATACACACCCAACTTGAGTTCAATCCCTGAATCACACATAAGCACAGGGACAGTGGAGAAAACCATAGAGGGAGGACAGTTATCATTACCTCATTATAATACTAAAATCTCCACCCAAGGAGGAGCAAAAGCCTCATTTGCATAACAAAATATGTATAAAACTGTTTCCTTAAGGTCCCTGTACAACCGTCTACCCAGCTCTACATAAGAAGATGGGCTTCCCTTTCTAAATATCCACCCTAACCCTAAGTAAAAGGAAACTATTCCCCTTTTCTCTCTGAGTCTCAGCTTTGGAAGTTATTCCCTGTGAGCTCCTTACTTGTTGCAAATCAAGCTTCCTTTGTGTGACAACCACAGCTGGTGTAGATTCTATCTGTGACTCACCAAGAAGGATGGAGGTCTGAGGGGGTAGTTTCCTTTCCCCTCCTGGGATGTTTTGGCTGCCGAGGCACCTGTCTGAGCTAAAAGATGAACTAGGAAGAAATGGATCAGTAAGAAAGTAGAGACAGAGGTCAAAATAGAGACAGTTGAAGGTATTACTGGGTCCTCTCTCCATTTCACAAGGTCTATGTATATTTCCTTTTTAAAACCTGAGTGACCACGAGATGTTCAGAAAAGGAAAACAAGGTGAATGGGTTGGCTCCTGAACCCACCATGGAGCAAGAATGTCCTGTTCCCTTTTTGGGGTGTAAGAATTCCTTTCCCATATAGTGTTGTTATGCCTAAACTAAGAATCATATTGACATGAAATTGGGTGACTTGGTTGGTTGAGCATCTGACTCTTCATTTGTCTCAGATCATGATCTCAGGGTTTGTGAGATCAAGACCCACATCAGGCTCTGCTCTGACAACACAGAGCCTGTTTGGGATTCTCTCTCTCCTGCTCTCACTGCCTCTCTTTCTCTCTCAAAATAAATAAGTTAACATTTTAAGAAAATTGAGACTTTTTGAAGACTATCCTTGTAAACTGTTTGTTTTCAAAAGTGTCAGTTGGAATCAAAGCTTAACATAGACCAAGTGAACTTCAGCATATCTAATCCATTTAAATTAATCTCAGGCAGGAAATGTCTATTCATTATTTGCTATCTACCAGCATTCTTTTTATATATATCAGCTAACACATCCACCTTCATTTTCTTCTGTTCCTTGCAGTTTACTATTACAATTATAATAAGAGTACTTAAACATGATAATATTTCCATGAGCATTTTGTCTATCAAGGCTTCAGCATTTCTCCTAGATACAAAGCACAGTGTTCACCACTTGGTCTCCAATGCCTGCATTCCCTAAAACCTCACTTTCCCTACAGCTTCATCTCCACTCAGTTCCATTATAGAGACAATTCTTAAAGGACCATCCAACATGTTAACTGTCTTTGTGCAACTGTCTTCAAACCCCACACCCAGATAGTGTTGGGCAACTACAATCTCTCTTTCTGAAAGATACACATTCAAAGATAATTTCAAGTATTTCATCATTATTATGGGACAAACTGTTATATTACTGATGAGACTCTCGCCTGATTGCTGAGACCATTAACAACATAATTGTAAAACTGCTTACAAAAACAGATCCATAGACCAATGGAATAGAATAGAGAACCCAGAACTGGACTCACAAGTGTATGGCAGGAAAGAGTATCCAATGGAAAAAAAGACAGTCTCTTTAGCAAATGGTGGTGGGAGAACTAGACAGCAACATGAAGAAGGATGAAACTAGACCACTTAACTTACATCATACACAAAAATAAACTCAAAATGAATGAAATATCTAAATCTGAGACAGAAAACCATCAAAACCCTAGAGGAGAAAGCAGGCAACAACCTCTTTGACCTCAGCCACAGCCATTTCTTACTCGACATATCTCCAAAGTCAAGGGAATTAAAAGCAAAGATGAACTATTGGACCTCTGCATGGCAAAGTAAACAATCAACAAAACTAAAAGGCAGCCAACAGAATGGGAAAAGATATTTGTGAATGACATATCGGATAAAGGGCTATTACCCAAAATCTCTATAAAGAACTTACAAAACTCAACACTTGAAAAACAAATAATCCAGTGAAGTAATGGGGAGAAGGCATGAATAGAAACTTTTCCAAAGAAGACATCCAGTTGGCCAACAGACACATGAAAAATACTCAACATCACTCGTCATCAGGGAAATACAAATCAAAACACTGAGATACCACCTCATGCTGGTCAGAGTGGCTAAAATGAACAAATCAGGAAACTATAGATGCTGGCAAGGATGTGGAGAAACAGGAACCCTCTTCCACTGTTGGTGGGAATGCAAACTGGTGCAGTTGCTCTGGAAAACAGTGTAGAGATTTCTCAAAAAATTAAAAATAGAACTACTCTATGACCCAGAAATAGCACTATTGAGAATTTACTCAGTTAATACAAGAGTGCTGATGCATTAGGGGCACATGTACCCCAATGTTTATAGCAGCGCTTTCAACAATAGCCAAATTATGGAAAGAGTCTAAATGTCCATCAACTGATGAATGGAAAAAGAAGATGTGGTTTATATATACAATAGAATACTACTTGGCAATGAGAAAGAATGAAATCCTGCCATTTGCAGCAACATGGATGGAATTGGAAGGTATTATGCTGAGTGAAATAAGTCAGTCAGAGAAGGATAGATATCATATTTTTCACTCATAGGTGGATCTTGAGAAACTTAAGGCCAGAGGGCACAGGAAGGGGCAAAAGATAGAGAGGGAGCGAGGCAAACCATAAGGGACTCTTAAATACAGAGAACAAACTGTGTATTGATGGGAGGGGGTGGGAGAAAGGGGAAAATGGATGGCGGGCATGGAGGAGGGCACTTGTTGGGATGAGCACTGGGTGTTGTATGTAAGTCAGTTTGATAATAAATTATATTTAAATATTGTACGGCTGCTTATATAATAATTATAATGGGTTTATTCTATGCCTATAATTTATTATTTATTCCTAGAATAGATTACCTTTGCTATTAGTTTATTTATTGATTTATTTTAAGACAGAGAGAGAGTAAAAGCAGGGAAGGAACAGAGAGAAGAAACAGAATTCCAAGCAGGCTTGTTACCATCAGTGCACAGCCTGATGTGGAGCTTTAATTCACAAACCACAAGATCATAACCTGAGCTGCTATCAAGAGTTGGAGACTTGGGGCGCCTGGGTGGCTTAGTCGGTTAAGCGTCCGACTTTCGCTTGGGTCATGATCTCGCGATTCGTGGGTTCGAGCCCCGCGTCGGGCTCTGTGCTGACTGCCAGCTCGGAGCCTGGAGCCTGTTTCAGTCTGTGACTCCCTCTCTCTCTGCCCCTCCCCTGCTCTTGCTCTGTCTCTCTCTCAAAAATAAATAAACATTGAAAATAATTTAACAAAAAAAAAAAAAAAAGAGTTGGAGACTTAACCGACTGCATCACCCAGACACCCCTAGAATAGATTACGTTATTCACAATTTTGCTTACAATGTCACTGGCTTGCAATTGTACAAAACACTCTTGGAGGCATGAATATATAATTGACTGACATGAAGAATAGATTACATTTTTCTCCAGAGATGGGGAAGTTCTGTAATTTCTCCAGGATACAGAGAAAAGCCTGAATACACAGTAATCATCATGCAAGACAATAAAGAGAGCTGGCAGTTGGGGAAAATGACATTGATTTAGCTCCAATTGTTCACTTGCTCTCAGGTGGTCTAATGAAAAAGAGAAAAATTGCAGTGATGGAAGAGAGGTATAAAAAGCTACCAAGAGGCTTCCTAGGACAAGGATGCTTGGGGTACCTGTTATCTCAGAGACAATCTATTTGTGACACTCTTCCTGTCAATGTTGCCCCCTCAGCTTGTGCATGCACAGCATGAAAATCATAAATGAGTCCTAAACCCAAAACATCTGCGGTATATGGCTCATTATCCTGTATAGATAACATGCTAGTCTACAAAACAAGTATTAAGAAATTTAGGAAGATTAAATCATACAGCTATCTTTTTGGGCACCATGGACTGAAACTAAATTGCTGTTGTGTTTTTAAATGTTTATTTGAGAGAGCGAGTGAGCAAGTGTGAGTCAGGGAGGGGCAGAGAGACAGGGAGAAAGGCTCTATATTCACAGTGGAACTGCATGTGGGGCTGGACCCATGCCCATGAGATCAAGACCTGAGGCAAAATCAAGAGTTAAACACTCAACCAACTGAGGAACCCAAGAACCGCTAATTCTGTTTTGAGTTATTTAAAAATTTCTTAATGTTTATTCACTTTTGAGAGACAGAGAGGGACAGAGCACAAGCAGAGGAGAGGCAGAGAGAGAAGGGAGACACAGAATCTGAAGCAGGCTCTAGACTCTGAACTGTCAGCGCAGAGCCCAACGCAGGGCTTAAACTAATGAACCATGAGATCATGAACTGAGCCAAAGCTGGACACTTAATCCACCAAGTCACCCAGGTGCTGCATATTTTTAATTATTTTAGGACCTCATCCTGCTCTCTAGAGCGGCTGCACCACTTTGCATTCCCACCAGCAGTGAAACAGGGTTCTCTTTCTCTGCATCTTTGTCAACACCTGTTATTTCTTGTGTTGTTAATTTCACCCATTATGACAGGTGGGAGGTGGTAGCTAGTCATTGTTCTGATTTGTATTTCCCTGATGATGAGCGATGTTGAGCACCTTTTCATGTGTCTGTTAACCATCTTACTGTCTTCAAAAAGTGTCTATTCGTGTCTTCTGCCTATTTATTTCTTAACTGAGTTGCTTGTTTTTTCAGTATTTAGTTTGAGAAGTTCTTTATAGATTTAGATGTTTTGTTAAAGTCTCAATTACTATCCCATCCCCTTCTTTCCAAATAATAGGGTTAGGTTTGTCCTTTTTTAGTAAAGCATATGCACTTTGAACTATAAGAGAGAAATTTGGAATCAAATTTCAGCAATAACCAGTCTGAGAAAGCCTCAGAATTGGTACTAAGTTTTAGGTTTTTGATTTTCAGGATGCCTTGAAATCTAATCCTTTTATGACAGCAGGCACCTTAAATATCTAAGCTGGCTTTCAGCAAACTGCAAGTTTTCTTTGGGCACTTTATGTCTCTTTAAAGCCACAAGTTTTCACAGGTATATGCTGGTGTCATGCAAAGAACCTTGAGAAGGGGGCAGAGAACAAAATCATGTACATATTGTTACAAAGGGGAGACTGCAGGAAACTCACTATCATCTAATGTAGCCTTTAAGGTTGTCACATATAGAATGGAACTTCTGTGTTACTCTGAGGATTACTGACAGAGTGTATTGCCATTCTTCCCCTGGAATGTTTTTAAAAAGCACTGCATGGGTCAATTTCTGAGAAGAAAATGTTTTTCAGTGGGAATGGATGTCCCTAGTGCATAAGGGTTGGGAACAACAGAATACAAAAAGATAACAATGTTATTTGCTGCTGAGAGGTCATAATCAAACTTCCATCCTCAGCCTTTGGGTTTTCTCACAGGTACACTCCGGGTGTTACAGGGACTGGTATAGGGAATAAGGAGGCCCTGAGCCTCCTTATTGTAATACTCTATTATGTGGTTGATGCCCTGAAGAGTTTATTTATATGGCCATGATTAATTGTAGACAGAGTATAAAGGGATGTATTTGAAATTTGATGGGTGATCCACTGTGGCTTGTGCCGGTATTGGTTGAATATTTTTCTCACCAAGAGGACGGCAGCTGATCCGATAGGAATAAATGATCATTGCCCCTACCGTCAGCTATAATGCCATGAGGGACAGAGCATAGAAAACATCTTGAAGCATCATTTATTTTCCTTTGTTTCCAAATACGGTTACTACTGTCAAATTCTAGATTTTTCTTTTTGGGGAAAAAGAAATTCTGGTATGACATTTTTCAAAGAAGCCTCAGTCAAGTAAATGAATTTGGGGCAGATGAACTAAGGAGAAATGGGTGTGTAATGCTCAAAAGGCCTAGACAGAAAGGGACCCATTGTTATTTATGGAAGACCCATGTTCTTTGAACTGTTTTAGTTCTCTGAGGCAGGGGCTGTGTGGTAGCATTGGGTTGAGCACTAAGAGTGTAGCTCAGGTGTCAGTAAGGACAGAGACACTTTTATTCCCAGTGCAGAGAGTAGTTTCTCCAAGCCAATTGAGAAGGGGGATTGGGAAGACCTCTGTGGCTCCTTGGAGCCCGATCATTGGGACTGAGGAAGACATGGAAAAGGTTGGCTAAAGAGCTAATGGTTCCTAAAGCTCTTAAATTTGTAACACTGTTTTTCCCTGCAATGTCTAGAAATTCTGATCTGTGCAGAAAAAATGGATTTAAATCTGGATAACAACCATAGCCTTTCTTATTTTCTCAAATGCTTCCCAATATGATTCTGTGTGGAGCTTCCAAACCAATCCTTCCTGGTGCCCTCCTCCTCAGAGTCTATCAATTGGCGTGGGTGGGAACAACTGTGTTGTTTAAGTTCTCCAGGTGATTCTAAGTGAGGCCAGCGTTAAGGAGGAAGGCTTTCCATTAATTTTTGACAGTTTGAGGGCAGGCTTTTGTTCAAGGAGAGGTACCTGGGTCTCTTCTGTAGGAGTTAGGGAGGGTCAGGTTCATGTAGCAAAGTATGCCTATGCTCAAGCAGAATTTGTGGGTGTCTTTGGAAGGAGAAGCTCCTGAAAGCACAGAAGGAAAACTCAGAGACTGGTCTGAAAGTAGGAGCTTCTAATTTCTGAAAGTATCCTGACACAAAAAAAACTAGGAAGTTGGGCCTTTCTGAATTTAATATCCTGTCTGCCAGTGAATAGTTTACTAGTGAAAAGCTTGTGTTGGTGCCTTTAAGGGCATTTCCTCCTGATGCAGCTGTGATTTCTCCACAAATACCTTCTGAGAAAGTAATCTCGAGGACGAGGTGAAAGAAAAGGAATGGCCAGCTCTCAGGTAAGCCTAGTGTCCCAGGTCAGAGGCTGTGTCATCTTTTTCTCCTAAAATTCCATGCATTTAAAAATTGCAAATGTTGGTTTCTGTAACTTCTGATGTTTCCGCTTCATGTTTTCACTTCAGTATTTAAACCTTCTCAGAAATAGTACTCAAGGTTAAATCTTTAGAACACTTCTCTCTTATAACCCAGAGTCTTCTCTCCCTTCTCTCCAACCTGGCTTCCAGCAGGGCATCAACAATTGTCACTTTGAATCAAAGTCCAGCGAGTTTTGAAAATATTTCCTTATGACAGATCCGCAGTGGAACGCACGGAGTCCAGATTCCTATTGCTGATGGGGTCTGGTCCTGGCATTTCAGTCAAGGAGAACACTTTCCCCTTAGGTTCCCCCTTCAGTACCTTTCTGTAGACCAGGATTAAGAAAACACAACACAAGGCCTCTAATATCTTATGAGTCCTCTTTAGCATTTGGAAGTCCTGACATAGACCTGTCTTCTGTGTTTACCTCCCCCGACTGCAAACTACATACGCGATCACTCTTCACAACCCCAGCGTGCCTCTTGTTGACCACAGGTCCTCTCCTTGTGCTATAATAAAACCACCTTTAAAAAAGTTTTTTTAACGTTTTTAATTTTTTTTTTTACAAATAGTTTACTGTCTAGTTGGTTTCCATATAACACCCAGTGCTCATCCCTACAAGTGCCCCTCTCTGTGCCCATCCCTCCTCCCCCCCACATCCATCAGTCCTCAGTTTGTTCTCAGCATTCAAGAGTCTCTCATGGTTTGCCTCTGTCCCTCTCCCCCACTATTTTCCCCCTTCTTCTCCCCCACGGTCCTCCGTTAAGTTCCTCCTAATCCTCCAATACGTGTAAACATATGGTATCTGTCCTTCTCTGCCTGACTTATTTCACTCAGCATAACACCCTCAAGGTCCATCCATGTTGCTACACATGGCCAGATTTCATTGTTTCTCATTGCCATGTAGTATTCCATGGTATAGATAAACCACATCTTCTTGATCCATTCGTCTGTTGATGGACACTTAGGCTCTTTCCATGTTTTAGCTATTGTGGAGAGTGCTGCTATGAACATTGGGGTACATGTGCTCCTATGCATCAGCATTTCTGTGTCCCTTGGGTAAATTCCTAGCAGTGCTATTGCTGGGTCATAGGGGAGTTCTATTGTTAATTTTTTGAGGACTCTTCAAAGTGTTTTCCAGAGGGGCTGTACCAGTTTACATTCCCACCAACAGTGTAGGAGGGTGCCCATTTCTCCACATCCTCTCCAGCATTTCATGTTCTCTGATTTGCTCATTTTAGCCACTCTGACTGGCGTGAGGTGGTATCTCAGTGTGGTTTTGATTTGTATTTCCCTGATGAGGAGGGATGTTGAGCATCGTTTCATGTGTCTGTTGGCCATCTGGATGTCCTCTTTGGAGAAGTTAATTTATTTTTGAGACAGAGAGACAGAGCATGAGCGGCGGAGGTGGGGGGTAAGGTGAACAGAAGGAGACACTGAATCAGAAATAGGCTTCAGGCTCTGAGCTGTCAGCACAGAGCCCGATGTGGGGCTCGAACCCACGAACCGTGAGATCATAACCTGAGCCAAAGCTGGACGCTTAACCAACTTAGCCACCCAGGCACCCCAGAAACCACCTTTTTGCACCAAAAAATAAATGCAAAAAGACACAGGATGGATATGAGGCCCAGAATAACTTGGAAGGTTCTCAGAAAAAGGAGGGCAGTCTTGCTCTTTAAAATGTGAAAACTACATGGCAATGAGAAACAATGAAATCTGGCCATGTGTAGCAACATGGATGGACCTTGAGGGTGTTATGCTGAGCGAAATAAGTCAGGCAGAGAAGGACAAATATCATATGTTTGCTCGTATAGGAGGATTAGGAGGAACTTACCAGAGGACCATGGGGGAGAAGAAGGGGGAAACGGTGGGGGAAAGGGAGTGAGGCAAACCATGAGAGACTCTTGAATGCTGAGAACAAACTGAGGGCCGATGGGGGTGGGGTAGAGGGGAAGGGGGGTTATGAGCATGGAGGGGGACACTTGTGGAGATGAGCATTGGGTGTTATATGGAAACCAACTTGACAATAAACTATTAAAAATAATAAAAATATAAAATGTGAAAGTGATACTCTATTTAATATACTAGATATTACAGGACGTGGAAACAAGCATCTAAATGTGATGTTACTCCCATTCAGTGGGGGCTACCAAATATGGGTCGATGATCCTGTGAAAGCCGAGGGCATGAGCAGTGAAAACAATTCAACTGTGGCAGAATAAAGTGATAGATTTATGACTATACTTCAAGCGAATAACAGGAGAGCAGAGGAGAGGCTGTCTGCCATGAGGCAGTGAGTTGGGGCTGTTTTTAAAGGGGAAGATGAAGATGTATGGTGACTTAGAAATTTGCCCTTATTTGGTTATTCTGCCTGGTTGTAAGTAGCCCTTTGTTAGGGCCTATAGATATTTTGAGGCAGGTCACTTGCTGGGCTCCTCTGTATTCAGCCAAGTGGGCCCAAAGGACCTCTACATTCCATTGCTCAAGCCTGTTTGCCTTAAAGCAGCCTCTACTTAAAGTATATGTAATTGAATTTTGAATAAATCCACTGTATTCTCATAATTAGATTGATAATCTGATTTCCTGTTTGGGGGTCAGGAGAACACAACAGTGATTATATGTCCTTTGGTGTGTCTTAGGCACTGATAGCAATTTGTTTCATGACAGCTGGTGTTCATTTCTTTTATTGACTTGGTGCTCTCTGCCAGATTTCTGCTCTATAACGTTCATATTTTCCCTCCTATCATTATCAAGGATCTTACATTTCCCGAACGATGTGCAGAAACCTGGAAACTTCTTTCTTCCGAGTTTCTCTTTGCTTGTAATTTCTGATGAGAATGAAGGCAGAAGAAATTTCATTACAACTTGCAGCCCATTGATAAAGGAATTCCATACCCTGCCTGTCTCGAGTATCTAATAAAAAATAAACATTAAGTCATGAAAGCAGCTATGAGTTCCTAGAGGAAGGGCATATTCTGCATGTCTCAGGTTTCTATCAGTGGGCTGCAAAGTGTAAGAAAATTTTATCTAAGCTACATGTCTCTTGACTTTATAATCCTCATCATTTCCCCCCTTGAATGACTTTGACCCTTAAATCTTTAAGGTTGTTAAAGATGGAAGGACTTATCTTCTGTACCTTCTTCATGCTGATAGGGGCATAAAGATGTCCCTACCTATGAGTCAAGGTAGTTCAGTTGAGAATTTACTAGGAGTTAGGAAAGGCTAAGGCAGCTGTCTTTAGAATTGATAACATATGGGACTTTCCTGGAGTAGAAAGAATCACCTGTTCCGTTGAAGTTATGGGAGTGAAAACGTGTTATCACCAGATGCAGAGACAAGACAGAAAACAGCAAACATGATTAGAACAACAACAATAACAAAAAAAGCCCACGTAAGTTGTTCCTTTACTCCATACTCAGGTCACAGAAATGCCCTTCTATTTACTTCTTTATATTTTCAGAAAATGAAAACAATCACATAATTGACATATTTGAGTGTCTTAAGTCCTCAAATATTAAAGAGTCATAGATAGAAAGTATAGAAGCTGGGGTTGTCACACAAAGGAAACTTGATTTGTAGCCAATAAGGAGATCAGAGGGAATAACTTACAAGGTAGACACTTAAAGACCAAGAGGGAAAGATTTCCTTTTATTTAGGATTCAGGTGGATAATTAGGAAGTGGTGTCTTGGCATGTTATATAGGACGAGGGATAAGATTGTAAACGTGCCTTAAGAAAACACTTCTGGGAGCCCCTGGGTGGCTCAGTCAGTTAAGTGTCTGACTGTTGATTTCAGCGCAGGTCATGATCTCACGATTCATGAGTTCGAGTCCCACATCAGGCTCCATGCTGACAGCATAGAACCTGCTTTGGATTCTTGATCTCTCTCTCTCTCTCTGCCCCCCTCCTCTCTCTCTCTCAAAATAAATAAATAAACTAAAAAAAAAGAACACACTTCAATGCATACTTTGTATGTTAGGTGAGGTTTGTGCTCCACCTTGGGTGGAAATTTTGATATTACAAGGAGGTCAAGGTAACTTTCTTACTCCATGGTTACTCCATAGTCCATCAGCTTGGATGCAAGTGGAGGGTAAGTTCAAACTGGGCCTCCCCAAGCTCTTCGTTGTAGTCATTACATTTTGTTGGTTCCTGTTTCCAGCACAGGATGCTATGCCTATGGAGTATTTTGCTAGCAGTAGAAGATAAGGTATAAAAAAGAGGTTAAAAAAATGAGGGATTAAGATTGGTAGTCACAAGCAGGTAAGCCATGAAGGTCGGGTCGTAGGGTCTAGCTGGTGACATTAACTCTCTCTTTCATCATAGGTATCATTATGAATGCAGCCTTTGGCCACTGGATAACTGTGGTATTTGTTGCAGGGACTGCTGACCTTCACGGATGTGGCCGTAGAATTCTCTCAGGAGGAGTGGGGACGCCTGAGCCACAGTCAGCGGGAACTGTACAGGGATGTGATGTTAGACAACTATGGACACCTCTTCTTCTTGGGTGAGGATGACTCCCTCCAGAGCTCTCAAGCCGTGGTCGAGGTTGTGTTCCTTCCTTTGAAGACCATCTCTTACTATTGCTCATTGCATGACTGGGATTCAGATCCCTGCAGTAGGGATAGCATTAGGTGTTTGTAGATGTAGAGAAATATCTTCATGATGTTTCCTTAGCTTTAGCTTCTCCTTCCTTAAGATACCATCGTCATTTATGTGGATTAGTGGCAATTCTAAACAATGAATGACATCAAATGGTACCGCCCACATCTTAGCCACCAATTTCTACTCCTTATTGCATTGGTAAGACTTGGAAGGAGAGATCATGATGTGAAAATTTGAAGCTCCTCCTGCTTCAAGGGGCTCCTGTAAAGGGGCTGTTCCTTGGGCAATTGCATTTGGGAAATCATTTTCTAAAATTCTTTCATCTCCTCGATTGTCTACTCAGCACAATCATGGATTGAAAATGAGAATCTGCAGTATTACTCTTTTTTCTTTTGTTAATAAACAGGTCTCATTGTTGGGAAGCCAGACCTGGTCATCTTTTTGGAGCAAGAGAAAGACCTGCGGGATGTGAAGAGAAAGGACACCTTCCCAGGTAGGTGGGAAGGAAGCAGATGACAGAGGTGAGGCCCAAATGTGAATGAGGAAGATAGACCCTAAAATTTGGTCAGATTGCTCTCCGTGAATGGAAATTAGTTTGAGAAACCTTGTTTTCTCCCTCTCACAGAGGAATATCTGCTACCCAATACTATCATGTTCTTACATTCTCTAAAGATTCTCCTTCTGCTCCAGTGAATGTCCATCACATCCTCAGTGGTCAGGTGACTCTCTTTGCTGTGTGAGGGCCTTCATAATCTGAGAGCTTCTCCATTGCTTTGAGGTTTCCAGAGGAAATCTCTGTATTTCTGAGGGATTCTATGCTAAGTCATTTTAGAATTTTATTTTGTCTCCTGTGAGAAGTGTTTCAGGGTAGCGGCGCCTGGGTGGCTTAGTCGGTTGAGTGTCCGACTTTTGCTCAGGTCATGATCTCGCGTTCGTGGGTTCGAGCCCCGCGTCAGGCTCTGTGCTGACTGCCATCTCAGAGCCTGGAGCCTGTTTCAGTCTGTGACTCCCTCTCTCTCTGACCCTCCCCTGCTCACGCTGTCTCTCTCTCTCTCTCCTAGAAATAAATAAAACATTAAAACAAAAAAAAAAAGAAGTGTTTCAGGGTAGTGGTGGGAATATTGGGGTTTGGTGCACAACTCCCGGGAACACTGGGGACAGAGATCACTTGATTTCTGGTTTATGCTTTCCAATGTTACAAAGGCTTTTATCTTAGTTGTATAAAATTTAGGCACAGTAATTTCATCAAGTAACAGAGCACCTCCCTAATAAAAGAAAAATGAAAGCTTTATTTCACATCAAAAGTTCATTTCTCTTTGCATTAACTAAAATTTGAAATTTCCACTCTATGTGTCCCATTCCTCAATAGTTAAGTCATATAAGGTATCTATGAGTATCCTAACATTCTTAGATATCAGTGCCATAAGGGAGGTAGAACATTTAGAAGTTAGAACTCACAGCCTCCGATAAAGTCTCAATGGTTGTCTTAGTAATTGCATCATTTTCTAATTTTGCCTTGTATAATACGAAGTTCTATGACTTTTTCTACATGGGTTTTCACTTTCTAATTGTTTAGGAGTTGTATCTGAGATTCATCTCTCATTGTTTTAGATCAAAAGTTCTATGTGACATGATTATGTGCTTTATTAGAAGTGAGGTAGAGGAATGCCTGGGCAGCTCAGTCATTTTCGCATTGGACTTTGGCTCAGTTCATGATCTCATGGTTCATGAGTTTGAGCCCTGCATTGAACTGTCCGCTGTCGGTGTGGAGCCTGCATTTGATCCTCTGTCCACTCTCTCTATGCCCCTCCCCCACTTGCATAACATTCTCTCTCTCAAAAATAAATAAACATTTAAAAAAGGAAATAAGGAAGTGAGGTAGATAATTAGTAAAATTCCATATATATATAATATTTATATATATATAAATTACATTTATGAACAATCCTTTTATATATGTATATATATAAAATTCCATAAGGATTTATATATATAAATAAAAATATTTTTATTATATTTATTATATATATTATATATATATAATTCCAAAGGGATTTATATATATAAATTATATATAATTCCATTATATATAAAAAATTCCATACATATATAAAAGGATTGTTCATAAATGTAATTTTACTTCAGGAAGAATTCATCATGAGATTTTTTTTTTTTTGCTTTCCTCAGAATGTATCTGAATTTCATCCCAAATATTTATTTTTTTTATAAAGTGATTGTTAGTATACTTTACAACTTTGATGGTGTTTCCTTATTTAGAAATGAAAGGTTTTGGTTTGTCAGCTTGGTACTAAAGAATGGATTATGCCCTTACACTCTGTGTAAGAGGAGGAATATATTAATAGAATTATACATTTTTAATGTCTTTTAAGTGTGTATTTGTAAAAGTTTTTATTAGAGTATTTTATGGTTGATTTTAATGAATATTTTTCCTATTTTGCTGTCAATGAAGACATGCCAATAATTCAAATGCTCCTTTTTCATGGGTGCACAGTCATAGTTGAAAGTTGTAGTTACATAGTAGGTTTCCTTTTAAAGGATTAATCTGTTTCTTTTATGTAGACTGTTTTCAGTTAAATGTTGTTTTATTCTGGTTTTGCATTCTATAATAATGTGATTTTTTTTTGTATGGGACTTTTCACACCTTAGTTGTAGTTTCCTTTTTAACTGTGTATTTCGTTATATGATGACAATGTTCATCTAGTACATTTTAGGACAATGTGATTTTATGTCAAATATGAATCAACCATGGTCTTTACCAGTAAAATTATGTATGTATTTCTTTGTAAAAATATGACTCATAAACACTTTGGGACTCATCTTGTTTATTTCTTTCCTTGGTTAATGGTCAGTGAACATTTTATGTCTAGGTGAGTTGTCATATGAATAGACAATTTTTTCATCATGTATTTATTGGTGACTTTATATTGTCCTTTCACGAAAGAATCACTTTTTTGAACTGAAAGTAATTTTTAAACATTCTACACCTCCACGGTGCCTGGGTGACTCAATCAGCTAAGTTTCCTACTCTAGATTTCAGTTCAGGTCATGAACTCAGGGTCACGAAATTGAGCCCTGTGTCAGGATCCCGGCTGAGTATAGAACGTCCTAGGGATTATCTCTCCCTCACCCCCACCCCTGCTTGCTCACTCGCTTGTTCTCAATAAATAAATCAACCAACCAATCAATCAACAAATCTATACCTCTGTATCAAGTTTAGATATTTTATCCTTTATTGTGGTGTTATACCCATGACATTATTTGGTACCATTCTCATTCACTTGTGCGTCTTCTCTTCCTGTTTTTTTTTTTTAATGTTTATTTTTGAGAATGAGTGAGAGCAAGAAAGAGAGTGAGGAGGGAAGAGGCAGAAAGAGAGGGAGACACAAAATCTGAGGCAGGCTCCAAGCTCTGAGCACAGAGCCTGATGAGGGGCTTAAACTCAGCAACTGCAAGATCATGACCTGAGCCGATGTCAGACACTTAACTGACTGAGCAACCCAGGTGCCTGGCAATGTGTGTCTTCTGTAGTATTTTCATTGTGGTTTACACAGAGATTACTTAAAACATCTTAAAGATATAAAAACCCATTTTAAACTGATATTCTCAAATGCATGCAAAATTATTCTACTTATCAGTTCCACTCCTGCACCCACATTAATTTACTGGTATCACAAATACTGTCTTTTATGTTTTGTACCTTGTTACTTAGATTTAAGATTATATTCTTGGTGAAAAAATTGTAGCAGAAATTAAAGCGACTTATGCTTCCTCATTACAAGACTACAGGTTTCTATACTTGTGTAAATTTTATATTTAGCAGTGAGTTTTATGTTCTCATGTGGTTTCACTTACTGTTTAGAATCCAATTATTTCAACCAGAAGGACCTCCTTTAATATTTCTTGTACGTGAGGTCTACTTGTAAATGTAGAGGGGTTTTTACTTGGGAAAGTCTCTATTTCTACATTCATGGAAAACAGTTTTTGCCAGGTAGGGTATTCTTAGTGGATATGTTTTGAACTTTCAATATTTGAATACATTGGCCCGTGCATTTCTTCCCATAATGTCTACTGAAAACCCCATTACTAATCTTATAGAAGCTGTCTTGGATGAGATGAGTTGCTTTTGCCATGCTGGTTCAAATTTCTCTTCTCACCTGTGAGTTTTGATGGATTAATTATAAGGTGTCACTGTGTTCACATCTTGACATTTATCCTACTGAGAATTGACTGAGCTTGTTGCATTTGTCTATTCTTTCCACTTACAAGACCTTAATTATTCATGTCAATGCTCTGCTACCTCTCCCTCTCCCCTCCTCAATGGTTCCCATAATGTACATATTAAATCACTCGTTGGTGTCCCATGAATCCCTAAACTGTCCTTTTCCACATTTTCCATTGGGATCTAATTTAACACAAGAGTACTTCAGGTTGTCTGACTTTTTCCTCTGGTCGATCAAGTCTGTTGTTGACCCTTTAGTGTATTTTTTTTAATGTTTTTTTTATTTATTTTTAGGAGAGAGAGAGAGAGACAGCGTGAGCAGGGGAGGGTCAGAGAGAGAGGGAGTCACAGACTGAAACAGGCTCCAGGCTCTGAACTGGCAGTCAGCACAGAGCCCGACGCGGGGCTCGAACCCACTAACCGCGAGATCATGACCCAAGCGAAAGTCGGACGCTTAACCGACTAAGCCACCCAGGCGCCCCCCTTTAGTGTATTTTTAAACTCAGTAATTGTATTCTTTATCTCCCAATTTCCTGTTCATTGTTTGTAGCCAATAAAGAGACCAGAGGGAATGACTTGCAAAGGAGATATTTAAAGACCAATGGACAAAGATTTCCTTTTATTTAGGTATCAGGTGGATACTTAGGAAGTGGTGTCTTGGCATCTTATATAGAATCAGGGATAAGATTGTAAAAGTACCTGAAGAAAACACTTCTAGGAGCAGCTGGGTGGCTCAGTCAGTTAAACATCTGACTCTTGATTTCAGCTCAGGGCATGATCTCATAATGCATGAGTTAGGGCCCCACATTGGGCTCCAGGCTGACAGTGTAGTGCCTGCTTTGGATTGTCTCTATCTCTCTCTCTTTGTCTCTCTCTCTCTCTTTCTCCCTTTTCCCCCACTCTCTCTCTCAAAATAAATAAATAAATAAACTTAAAAAAAGAAAAAAGAAAAAAAGAACGAAAACTCTTCTATACATACTTTGTATGTTATGTGAGGTTTGTGCTCCTCCTTGGGTGGAGATTTGGATCCTTGATCCTTGAAGATACTGGGGTTTCCTATGCTCAGGGTCTCACAAACACACTGTATGTGGAGCATCTGCCTGTAGGAGTGGGGGAGGGGGAGCGGCGCTGGCAAGTGATATTAGAGTGATCAAGAAGTTTATGGTGTTTGCTGTGTCATGAACCATAAGATCCTTGGATGTTGATCTAGGAGTCTCCTGTCTTCAGCCAGGATTGGAAAATTGTTACAAACCAATATTACGTTATGGAATATGTGGAATTATGGAATTTTTATAGTTCTCGAGATTCTCCATGAATTTTATCAAAACAAAGTAGATATTCATGGGTCTTTTTCTCCTCTTGTTTGTGCATTTGTCTTGTTATTTATTTGTACACATATGTGATATACTATTATATTCTTTCTTTGATTTATGTCACATAGCATAATACTTTCTAGGTCTATCTATGTTGTTACAAATGGCAAGAAAGGACAACAAAAGTAGAAACACTTGGTTACTAGAGTGGAACAGGGGGGAAGAATGGGCAAAAAGGGTAAATGGGATAGGGAAGGACAGTATTCCAGTTAGGAAATTAATAAGTCATGGTGATACGGGGAGTTGACACGCCAAAAAAAAAAAAAAAAAAAGCGAGCTGCAGCGCGGGGTTCAAGAAGGGACTGGAGCACCGTGACTCTCCTCCCCACATGCGCCAAGGCAGAACCCCCGCCTGAGGCATCAGATCACGCCACACCCATCCCTGCCTGAGAGGTGCCCTCCTCCCTTTTTTTTTTCTTTTTCCCTTTTTTTTTCTTTTCCTTTTTTTTCTCTTTTTTTTCTTCTTTCTTTTTTTTTCCCTTTCTTTTCTCTTTTTTTCTTCTTCTTTCTCTTTTCTCGCTTTGTTCCCCAAAACACTGACCTGATTAACTCTGGTCGCCTGCTTGCTTAAACAATCACAACAAGTCCATTCTGTAAATGTAAATTCTACACGTACCGACTTTTTCAGCTATTTCTCTCAGGAGTAATTAGACTATATAGTTTCTCTGGATAATTCCAGCATCCTTCTCTCACCTATCCAACCACATTCTACCCTTTACCTCTTTGAAAAAAGTTTCTTATCCCTTCTGCCTGTTCATTCTATTTCCAAATCTGCCTTGTCTCGCCCTGCCTTCTCTCTTTTTCTCTATGCTCTTCAACCAGCACTGCATACACACGGCTATTTAACTGTAGCTGGGAAATCCAGGTATATGCTTTAAACCGTTCTTTGTCCATCGGTTTTCTTCTTTTTTCCTTTTCTTTTCCCCTTTTTGACCCTTTTATGTATTTTATGCTCCCTATTCGCCCTCCCTCCTCCGTCTTTTCTATTAACTTTTTCGTTTTCCCTCTCACTTTGCATGTTAGTTGAATCAGCCTGTGCGTTTGTGTGCTCCTGCTCTCTGTGTGTTTGTCTGTCTGTTTTCTTTTACAGGGCTACCTCAAGAAACAAGCTAGAGTACACAAGGTGAAGAGTCCCAAATATCACTACGAATAGGAAAATAAAATAACTAAGGTCCCAACAAGAGTGACCGAGGGATACCATTCAAAAAACAATCTCTGAAAGGATAGGCCCTGGAAAGTCAAAGAGTTTCTTGGATATAGCAGTGCTCATAGAAACAGAGAGCATAACAGGTCTCTAAAACCAACAAGAGCCAGAAAGCTAACTAAAATGACGAAACAAAAGAGCTCTCCTCCAAAGAAACTCCAAGAAGAAATGACAGCTAATGAACTGCTCAAAACAGATATCAGCAGCATAAGTGAACAAGATTTTAGAATAATAATGGTGAAATTAATAGCAGGGCTTGAAAAAAACATAGGGGACATCAAAGAAACTATGGCTACAGACAGAATGGAAAATAAAAATAGGCATGAAGAATTAAAAAATGCGATAAATGAGATCCATAATAAATTAGAGGCCTCCAATGCACGGCTTGAAGAGGCAGAAAGTAGAATAAGTGATTTAGAAGACACCATTCTAGAAAAACAAGAAGCTGACAAAAAAAGAGACAAACTGATCCAGGAACAGGAAAGAAGAATTCGAGAGTTCAGCGACACAGTCAAACGCAACAATATCCGTATCATAGGAATCCCAGAAGAGGAAGAGAGAGGGAAAGGTGCTGAAGGAGTCCTGGAACAAATTATAGCAGAGAACTTCCCCGACCTGGGGAAGGAAGTCAATGTGGAAATACAAGAGGCTCAGAGAACTCCTCTCAGACGTAACTTGAATCGATCTTCTGCACGACATATCATCGTAAAAATGGCAAAATACAAGGACAAAGAGAGAATTTTGAAAGCAGCTAGGGAGAAAAGGGCCCTCACATACAAAGGGAAACCCATCAGAGTGGTGACAGACCTATCTACTGAAACGTGGCAGGCCAGAAAGGAATGGCAGGAGATCTTCAATGTGATGAACAGTAAAAATATGCAGCCAAGAATCCTCTATCCAGCAAGCCTGTCATTCAAAATAGAAGGAGAGATAAAAACCTTTCCAAACAAACAGAAATTGAAAGAATTTGTCACCACGAAGCCAGCCCTACAAGAAATCCTGAGGGGAATGCTCTGAAGGAAAGGTTGCAAGGAACAAAGATTCCAGAGACACCACCACAAACATGAACCCTACAAAAGATACAAAGACTCTAAACCCACATATTTCAATAATAACACTGAATGTAAATGGGCTGAATGCTCCAATCAAAAGACATAGGGTACCAGAATGGATTAAAAAACAAAATCCATCTATATGCTGTCTACAAGAAACTCATTTTAGACGGGAAGACACCTTCAGATTAAAAGTAAGGGGATGGAGAAATATATATCATGCTACAGGACATCAAAAGAAAGCCGGAGTAGCGATACTTATATCAGACAAACTGGACTTTAAATTAAAGACAATCACAAGAGATGAAGAAGGGCACTACATAATAATTACAGCGTCCATCCATCAGGAAGAACTAACAATCATAAATGTCTACGCACCGAATATGGGAGCACCTAAATATCTAAAACAATTAATCACAAAAAGAAACAAGCTTATAGATGAGAATGTGCTAATAGCAGGGGACTTTAATACTCCGCTTACAGCAATGGATAGGTCAACCAGACAGAAAATCACTAAAGAAATAATGGACTTGAAAGATACATTGGACCAGATGGACCTGACGGATATATTTAGAACTTTACATCCTGAGGCCAGTCAATTTACTTTCTTCTCAAGTGTGCATGGCACATTCTCCAAGATAGATCACATACTGGGACATAAAGCAGCCCTCAATAAATATAAAAGAATAGAGATCATACCATGCACACTGTCAGATCACAATGCTTTGAAACTTGAAATCAATTACAGGAAGAAGTCTGGAAAACTCCCAAAAACATGGAGGTTAAAGAACAGCCTTCTAAAGAATGAATGGGCCAATCAGGCAATTAGAGATGAAATTTAAAAATATATGGAAACAAATGAAAATGAAAACACAACAATTCAAAATCTATGGGATGCGGCAAAGGCAGTCCTAAGAGGAAAGTACATTGCTCTCCAGGCCTATTTCAAGAGATTAGAAAAGCGCAAGTCCAAAATCTAACAGCTCACCTAAAGGAACTAGAGGCAGAGCAACAAGAACGCCCTAAACCCAGTAGAAGAAGAGAAATAGTAAAAATTAGAGCAGAAATAAACAACATAGAGACCAAAGAAACAATTGAACAGATCAATGAAACCAAGAGTTGGTTTTTTGAAAAGGTAAACAAAATTGACAAACCTCTAGCCAGACTTATCCAAAAGAAAAGAGAGCACCCAAATAGACAAAATTATGAATGAAAATGGACTTATTACAACCAACCCCTCAGAAATACAAGCAATTATCAGGGAATACTATGAAAAATTATATGCCAACAAATTGGACAACTTAGAAGAAATGGACAAATTCCTAAACACACACTCACTACCAAAATTCACACGGGAAGAAATAGAAAACCTGAACAGACCCATAACGAGTGAAGAAATTGAATCAGTGATCAAAAATCTCCCAACAAATAAGAGCCCTGGACCTGATGGCTTCCCTGGGAATTCTACCAGACATTTAAAACAGAATTAATCCCAATTCTTCTCAAGTTATTCCAAAAAATAGAAAGCGAAGGAAAACTCCCGGACTCATTTTATGAAGCCAACATCACACTGATACCCAAGCCAGACAGAGATCCAGCAAAAAAAGAGAACTACAGGCCAATATCCTTGATGAATACGGATGCAAAAATTCTCAACAAGATCCTTGCAAATCGAATCCAGCAGCATATCAAAAGAATCATCCACCAAGATCAAGTGGGATTCATTCCTGGCTTACAGGGCTGGTTCAGCATTCGCAAATCAATCAATGTGATACATCATATCAATAAAAGAAAAGATAAAAACCATATGATCCTGTCAATAGATGCAGAAAAAGCATTTGACAAAATACAGCATCCCTTCTTAATAAAGACTCTCGAGAAAGTTGGGATAGAAGGAACCTACTTAAACATCATCAAAGCCATCTATGAGAAGCCTTCAGCTAACATCCTCCTCAACGGGGAAAAACTCAGAGCTTTCCCCCTGAGATCAGGAACACGACAGGGATGCCCACTCTCACCACTGCTGTTTAACATAGTGCTGGAAGTCCTAGCATCAGCCATCAGACAACAAAAGGAAATCAAAGGCATCAGAATTGGCAAAGAGGAAGTCAAACTTTCACTCTTCGCAGATGACATGATACTCTACATAGAAAACCCGACAGACTCCACCAGAAGCCTACTAGAACTGATCCAAGAATTCAGCCAAGTGGCAGGGTACAAAATCAACATAGAGAAATCGGTTGCATTTTTATACACCAACAATGAAGCAACAGAAAGAGAAATCAAGAAACTGATCCCATTCACAATTGCACAAAAAACCATAAAATACCTCGGAATAAACCTAACCAAGGATACAAGAGATCTGTATGATGAAAACTATAGAAAACTTATGAAGGAAATTGAAGAAGACACAAAGAAATGGAAAAACATTCCATGCTCATGGATAGGAAGAATACATATAGTTAAGATGTCATTACTACCTAAGGCACTCTACACATTCAATGCAATTCCAATCAAAATTGCACCAGCATACTTCTCAAAACTAGAACAAACTATCCAAAAATTTGTATGGAACCACAAAAGACCCCGAATAGCCAAAGTAATCCTGAAAAATGAAACCAAAACGGGAGGGATCACCATCCCAGACTTTAGCCTCTACTACAAAGCTGTCATCATCAAGACAGTATGGTATTGGCACAAAAACAGACACATAGACCAATGGAACAGAATTGAGAACTCCGAAGTGGACCCAAAAGTATACAGCCAGCTAATCTTTGACAAAGCAGGAAAGAATATCCGATGGAAAAAAGACAGCCTTTTTAACAGATGGTGTTGGGAGAACTGGACAACAACATGCAGAAGAATGAAACTAGATCATTTTCTCACACCATGCACAAAAATAAACTCAAAATGGATAAAGGACCTGAACGTGAGACAGGAAACTATCAACACCCTAGAGAAGAAAGCAGGAAGCAACCTCCTTGACCTCCACCGCAGCAACTTCTTACTTGACACATCCCCAAAAGCAAGGGAATTAAGAGCAAAAATAAACTGTTAGGACCTCCTCAAGATTAAAAGCTTCTGCACAGCCAAGGAAACAACCCAGAAAATTAATAGGCAACCAACCGAATGGGAAAAGATAGTTGCAAATGACATATCAGATAAAGGGTTGATATCCAGAATCTACAAGGAACTCACCAAACTACACGCCCGAAAAACAAACAACCCAGTGAAGAAATGGGCAGAAGATATGAACAGACACTTCTCCAAAGAGGACATCCAGATGGCCAACAGACACATGAAACGATGCTCAGCATCGCTCCTCATCAGGGAAATACAAATCAAAACCACACTGAGATACCACCTCACGCCAGTCAGAGTGGCTAAAATGAGCCAATCAGAGAACTCTAGATGCTGGCGAGGATGTGGAGAAACGGGCACCCTCCTACACTGTTGGTGGGAATGTAAACTGGTACAGCCCCTCTGGAAAACAGTGTGGAGGTTCCTCAGGAAACTAACAATAGAACTCCCCTATGACCCAGCAATAGCACTGCTAGGAATTTACCCAAAGGATACAGAAATGTTGATGCATAGGAGCACATGTACCCCAATGTTCATAGCAGCACTCTCCACAATAGCTAAAACCTGGAAAGAGCCTAAGTGTCCATCAACAGATGAATGGATCAAGAAGATGTGGTTTATCTATACCATGGAATACTACATGGCAATGAGAAACAATGAAATCTGGCCATGTGTAGCAACATGGATGGACCTTGAGGGTGTTATGCTGAGCGAAATAAGTCAGGCAGAGAAGGACAAATATCATATGTGTGCACGTATAGGAGGATTAGGAGGAGCTTAACAGAGGACCAAGGGGGAGAAGAAGGGCGGAAATGGTGGGGGAAAGGGGGAGAGGCAAACCATGAGAGACTCTTGAATGCTGACAAAAACTGAGGACTGGTGGATGTGGGGGGGAGGAGGGGTGGGCATGGAGGAGGGCACTTGTGGGGATGAGCACTGGGTGTTATGTGGAAACTAATTTGACAATAAACTATTTGTAAAAAAAAAATAATAATAATAAGTCATGGTGATAAGAGGTATGACCCAGGGAATACATTTGATGGTATTATAACAGCACTGTATGGTGAAAGATGGTAGCCCACTTCTGGTGAACATAATTAGCGCTATAGAGTTGTCAAATCACCAAGTTGTACATCTAAACTGATATAACATTGTATATAAAGTATACTTTAAGAGAACAAAGAGAAAACAAATTAGACACCAATACACATACACAACACACATATACATATATATAGGTTAAACTCTTGTTAAGAAGTTGCTTGTAATGAAAGCTTAACCTACTCTCCAAATCATGCTCATCCTAGGTGTTCATAGTAAAATGCAGACTTAGGATAGCAAATTTATCTTTATCAAAATGGAGATGAAGGTAAATTGCTGGAGGAAATGTAGGACGTGGGAGAGTGGGGAGTGTGCCCAGCTGAGTGGAAAAATGAATAGGAGCATCTAGAGGAGTCTGGAGTCCTCACAGCCTGAGCAGCCTAGGAGATACATGAAGAATAATAATTTCTATGAAAGCTTCTTAAGTTGTTAGCCCTGCAGTGTGCTCTCTCTCATATCTCACCTCCTAAAGTGCCTGTACTAATAGGCACATGTCTTCTGAGGACTTTTCTGCAGAAGTGGATTCTTTTGGAGAAACATGAAAGTGCAATTAAATATTATGTCCATGCTCATTTTAGCCAGATTTTCGAAGAAATGTGATTTGATCCTGTAGCATGAAGCCATGGGAATTACTAAAAGGACAGGGAAAACTTGATATTTTGAAAGGCTATGGAATCCTTGGCTCCAAACTAAGAAATGGACATTGCAATCAGAACCTGTTGTACCTGAAGTACTTGTTAGAAGAGCCAGCTATTTCCAAGAATAGTTTTGTCATGATGACTAGATTAAGGAGAAATAAAAGTGGTTGACAAAGTACTCCATGCAAAGGTGGAGGCAGCTTGAGAGACAAGTGAAGATTGAGAAGGGCCTTGGGCTCACCTATTTTGTCCTCTTCCCCATGTTTAAGAATCCTTTGAAACTGCTCATTTTCTGTGATGCAGGCCTGGAATTTTGTCTGGAGCATAGGTTCTCAATCTTAGCCTAGAAGGGCAGTATCCTTCCGATTATAGAAGTATTTTTGTGGTTTTGTTTCATTTTGTAAATACACTTAGTGCCCTTGACTGAACTCAAGCTGGATACCATGGAGACTTGATTCAATCTTTTGGTTCCCACTTGAGGTGTGCCTCTTCTCTTTTTCTACCACCTCAAAAGGATCACATTTTAATCATTCTTTGGTTAAACTTGAGAGATAAGTGAGGTAAGGGAGCCATAGATTCAGCCCTGGCATTAGATAAACTCTGCCTGTCCCTCTTCTACCTTACTGGATGACCAATGCTTGTATGGAGAGGTATGGGCACTCTCAGGATGGAAGAGAAGAACATCATCCTTGAAAGAAAAAAATTAGAAAGACATCAGTCAGCAGGAGCACTGGGGCTTCTGTCAACATATTTTCATGTTTCTTTTCATCGTTATTTAGTTCCCTGCTGCTCTGGACATGTATTTTCCAGCAGTTGTTATATGTCCTTTCAGGAATGGTGGGCGCCTGACACCACTGTAAACCATTACAGGTCTCTGCACTTCATTTGCTCTGTGCTCCCTGCAAGATCCCTGCACGATAGGTTAATAATTTTTCCCATGTAACATTAAATTCTTTGGGAGGGCTTACTGAAAGATGGACATCAATCACCTCATTTAACCTGGAGATTCCCTTCTGTGTGTCGTGGTGTTTTTAGTCTCTTTAGAAAATAAGGCTCTCTCTTATGTTTGCTGGAGATACTAGTGTTGAAAGTGGACATTGTAAATCAGACAGGCCTTGCTGCTGAAAGTTTCCATCTGATTCTATACTCTTGTCATAGATGTACTGTTCCTTATCAGTTCTCTGTTGCTCTAGGGAAAAAATGCATCATATAGACTCAACTGTCTTAAATATATAAAATAAATTCAGCAGAAAAGATCCATGAGACAAAAACTATGAAAACACTAGGGGATTCGCAAACAATAGCTACGTCGGTTGTATCAATGTGAGTGTTGTCTCTGTGGTGTGTTTGCATGACACAAAAATCTTCCACCACAAATAGGTCTATACGTTTTAAGTCCCTGAAAACATTTCTTGGTTTCAATGACCAAAACAGTTCAATTCTATCCCATTTATTTTTTATTCAATTTGTATGTTTCATATTTTATGTTGTATCCTATTCCCCTTTTTGGTGATGAGTTCTGTGGTTCAGTTATGTTTGTATTACGTTTTTCACTTTGAGAACTGCTCTGAACCTTCTTTTAGGGTTTCCTCTGTATAGCGGTCTGTGTGTTCCACTAGACGAATTCAAAGTCAGACAATCTGGGCTAAAACTTGAGCTACATTATTACTACAGTTTTTCCAAGATATTCTTGTGAAAGATGAAACTCAGTTCTAATGTTCTCATCGGTCACTGTGATTCATGGGGGAATTTATGAAAAACTGTTTAATGGTTTGTAGCGTGTAGTAAATGTTCAAGAACAGTGTTCTTACTGTTCTTGAGGTACAGGTTGTAATTTCCACGATAGTCTTTAACTTCAAAGCCCTCATGATTTATTGTTTTTTCTTATCTTTGCTTTGTTTGTTTTGTTTTAGAATTTAAAAACATGTCTTTGAACTGAATATGCTAGCAAAACTTGCAACTTGAGAGAAATATGGAAACTCAGACCTCAGCCTGAAATCAGAATCTGAATTTAATAAGACTTCAGTTCATTGTCATACACGTTAACACTGGAGAAGTACACATCTAGCTCAGCATCACTTGTCCATTATCCTATGCCTGTCTCTGTGTCTGTAGGATGTGATCTTGATAACTATGTTTTGTAGTATGCTTTAAATTAGGAAGTGTTTGCCACCAAGGTGCCCTTCATTTCTGGAATTATTCTGGGTGTATGTTCCCCTGTAGCTTCCATATGAATGTTTGGATGGATTTTGATATATCTATCAAAAATGACATTGGGATTTTGATTGACATCTCAAATAGTAAGTATTCCAGTCCAAGAATACAGATATGTTTCCAATTTGTTTCTTCTTTCAATTCCTGCACAATATTTTATAGTGTTAAAGTAGGTTTTACTTCGATTATTATGTTAAATTGTGAGGCTTTTTTTTGTGTGTAGAAACACAACTAATTTCTCTGTGCTGTGTTTGTATTCTCTAAATTTGTAAACTGTGGGTAAGTTTTATATAGGGAATCTTCAGAGGGGAGAACAATGGCAGTGGAGTAGCAGGACCCTGGGCTCCTCACTTCTCATGAACAGACTGGATAATTGACAAATCATTCTAAAAATCCCAGAAATGGGCCTAAACCCTGACAAAACAAACTCCCCAACTTATGAGAAAGAAGAGGCCACACACACTGAAGAGGCAGAAAGTTTAAAGGCATGGTTTAGGGAGAAGGATTGCAGTGCTGCAGAGGGCAGAGAGCCATGGTCAAGGAGAAGGTCACGTGAGACAGGAGGACACACAGGAATGCGTAAGGAGAATGTTTCCCCAAAACCATTGGCTTGGAACATGAGAAGGACTGAATACTGTGAGCTCTGGCAGCTAGCCTGTCTTAAAGCCTGGAGTTCTAAAGATCATCAGGCTTGGCTGGGATACAGGCAAGAATGTACTGTGCTGCTTCTGGAAAGAAGTCAGGCAAACAATCTGGGGTCATCTGAAGAATGATTAGAACACACGGGTTGGGAGATTATTCGCTACACTAGAGGCACATCCCTGACAGGCAACATGCACTGAGATGCTTGTTGAGGAACTAAAGACCTAGCCTGAGCTCTTTCTTTCCCCTGCTCCTCAGCATAAACACAGAGCCACCTGAGGGAAGACAGCTCCGTAGGGACACTGGATGTCTGCCTTGCCTACTCCAAGTCCCCAGCTCCCTATGTAGGACTGGGAACTGCCGTTCTCTGTCAAGCTTTCCTCAGTCCAAGCAAGATTGGCCTCTGCTCCAACAGATTTGCGCAAGCTTTTGCCCCTGCTGCATTTCCTGACCAGACAGTTCTTCAGGGCCTCAGTTGTGATGGAGTTGATGTCAGGTCTCAATTCACAAGCAGACCACAGTTTTCCTAGCTATGACTTCCCACGTTCAGGCCAGGAAGCCTACACTGTCCATAACCATCAAGGAGAGCATCTGTAGGCCACTGGTCTAAGTGATCTAGCAGGAGACATAACTGTCTTTTCTAACATATAGAGGAAGGCAGACCTTAGATAAGATGCCAAGATGGAAGAATTTCTCCTAGAGAAACAACAAGATACGGTCATGAAGAGAGATTTAAGTGAAACAGTTATAAGTAACATGCTTGATGGAGAATTTAAGGCAACACTCATAAGGATACTCTGTGGGTTGAGGAAAAAATAGTGAGAACCTTGCCAGAGAGCTAAAACACTTAAAAAAAGAATCAAATAGGAATGAACAATGCAATGAATGAGATTGAGGGATACCTGGGTGGGTCAGTTGATGAAGCCCCCAATTCTTGATTTTGGCTTTGGTCATGATGTCGTGGTTTGGGAGATCTCACCCCAACTTGGTCTCTGCAGTGACTGTATGGAGCCTGATAGGTATTTTCTCTCCCTCTCTCTCTCTGCCTTTTTTCTGCTTTCACTCTTTGTATCTCTCTCAAAAAATAAAGTTTTTTTTTTAAGTAAAAAAGAAAAGATTGGAAACAGGCTAGCAGTGAACAGCAGGCTGGAAGTAACAGAGGAATGACTTTGTCACCTAGAAGAAAAAGAAATAAAAATAATGAACCTATGTAAAAGACAGGAGAAGAATCATGCAATACTATTGACTTGGGGAACTCAGAGACTCCATCAAATGTAATAGTATTTATATTATGAGAGTATTAGAAGAAAAAGAGAAAAGAGGGCAGAACATTTATTTCAATAAATAATAGCAAGCCCAAATGTCCATCGATGGATGAATGGATAAAGAAGAAGTGTTATATATATACAATGGAGTATTACTTGGCAATCAAAAAGAATGTAATCTTGCCATTTGCAACTACGTGGATGGAACTAGAGGGTATTATGCTAAGTGAAGTTACTCAGAGAAAGACAAATATCATATGGCTTCATTCATATGAAGACTTTAAGATACAAAACAGATGAACATAAGGGAAGGGAAGCAAAAATAATATAAAAACAGGGAGGGGGACAGAACATAAGAGACTCTTAAATATGGAGAACAAAAAGTGTTATTGGAGGGGGTTCTGGGATGGGAGATTGGCTTAATGGTAAGGGGCATTAAGGAATCTACTCCTGAAATCATTGGTGCACTGTATGTTAACTAACTTGGATGTATTTTTTTTAATAAATTAATTAAATAAAAATGAAAAATAAAAAGCAGAAACCTTCCATAATCCTGGAAGGAAACAGGCATCCATATCCAGAACTATCAAAATGGATTAAACAAACAAACAAAAGCTATATGCTGCCCCTAAGAGACTCATTAGACATAAAAACACCTGCAGATTGATAATGAGGAAATGAAGAAACTCACACCATGCAACTGGATGTCAATAGAATGTCAGAATGGCAATATTTCTATCAGGCAAACCAGGCTTTTTTGTTCTTATATTGTGTTTATCCTGCTTGGTGTCAGAGTAATGGTGCCCTCACGGAATACTTTTTAATGTGCTCATGCTTTTCCACTATTTGTTGGATTTTGAAAAGATTATCTTTAATTATTACTTTTTTACATATGAATTAGAATTGACCAATGAATGCATGTGATCTTGGGCTTTACTGTGCTGAGAGAGTTTTTATTTTGAATTCAGCTTTCATTCTTCTTACAGGTATAAGAAGATTCCTGAATTCTTGGTTTAAGATTCATATTTCAATCTTGGGAACTTGTGGATTTTTAGGAATTAAGTGGAATTCTTTTTTAAAAGTGTCTGTTAGGGGTATCTGGGTGACTCAGTTGTTTGAGCGTCTGGCTTCCGCTCAGGTCATCATCTCGTGGTTTGTGGATTCGAGCCCCGGGTCGGGCTCTGTGCTGATAGCTAGCTGGAGCCTGGAGCCTCCTTCAGATTCTGTGTCTCCCTCTCTCTCTGACCCTCCCCTGCTCACGCTGTCTCTCTCTTCCGCCCCTGTCCCATTCTTGCGCGTGCATGCTCACTCTCTCTCTAGCAAAATACAGCAACATTTTAAATAAATAAATAAATAGATGCATAAAATAAAGTGCATGGTAGTACAAAGGAAACAAATTATATTCAAATGTGGTTTTTCAACATGTTTCTTAAAACTTAAAAAAAATAAATAAAATATTTAAAAATTTAAAGAAAATAAATGTTTATTTCTCAGGGGGAGAGAGAGAAAGAGAGAGAGAGAGCTGAGGATAGGCAGAGAGAGGGAGACACCGATCAGAAGCAGACTCCAGGCTCTGAGCTGTAAGCACGGAGCCCAATGCAGGGCTCAAACTCAATATCCCTGTGATCAAGACCTGAGCCAAGGTTGGACGCTTAACTGACTGAGCCACCCAGGTGACCCAGTGGATTTCTTTCCTGTGGTATTTGATTTCTTAGTATATAATTGTATATGTAGTTGAAGCATTACCAATTTTGTTATTTTCTGGTTAAACTGGGCATTACTTTCAATGTTATGTTATTTTTTATTCTGGCCTCTGTTTTATTTACTTCTGATTTTTTCTTCTAAATAATTTCAGATTTTGCTTTGTTATTTTTTTCCTCTACTAAATTTGTTATGAGTCTTCCTTTTCTAGTTTCTTTTGGTGTCATGTTCTTTATTTCATTGTTTTCCTTAACTGAAGCATTTATAGCATTAAAAAACAGGAAAATCGAAGGTAGTAAAAAAACTTAGCAGAAATAATACAAGCTATGACCAAAATAACACAGAATCAAAATAAGGATTCTTTAGGGTTTTCTATAGATCATGTCATCCGTGAACAGAGATACTTATTTTGCGAGTTTGTAGCCTTCTTTACCGTAGTGTATTCCATTGATTTGGTAACCTGGTAATGCTGGTACCACACAGAGAATTTTCATTATTCGCTTACCTTCACTCCTTGGGAATACTTGAGGAGAAGAGGGAGGGAGGCAAACCATGAAAGACTCTTGAATGCCGAGAACAAACCGAGGGCTGATGGGGGGGAGGGAAAGGGGGTGTGATAGGCATGGAGGTGGGCACTTGTGGGGATGAGCACTGGGTGTTATATGGAAAACAACTTGACAATAAACGATTTAAAAAATAAATGAAGTACTTTCTCATGAAATGTTTCCTTGAATTATCCAGTGAATTGATTGAACATAGGAATTTTCCGTTTTAGGAGTTGGATTGGATTTTTTATTGTTGTTTATATATTTGTAATTTTGGGTTGTTTTTTCGTAAATTACTCTTTCATTCAACTTAGTAGTCAGCAGTAGTGATTTTTACAAAAAATTTTTCATGATGCAGTATAGGTGTTTTATGCCTTCTTTTTAATTCATTCTCATCTATTAGCATCAATTTGTGGGCGTGTAATTAGTCATTGTTGCCTCTTACACTCATTTTTATTTCAAAAGCATCAGTTATAATGTGTCTCCTTTCACTGCACTGCTGCAACTAAAGTTGGTCTTTTTCTTTCATTCTCACTTGATTGAAAGGTCTATTAATTTTGTGGATCTTTTCTGAAAGCAAATGCTTCCTATGGTAGATATGGTCTTAGTTCTACTTGTCCTATTT